>VDFB02070381.1:0-26158 GCA_007258455.2 Sequoia sempervirens
AAATTTGGTTGTTATGTAATGCAAAATCTAAGCTACATGGCTTACTACCAAGCTCTTCCACCCTCTCTCTATCGCAGAGACACTGTTTATCACATCTCATTTCTAGAAATATATAAATGACCTTTCACAATTTCTAGAAATCTACCTTGAACCAATAAGAATCCTATAGGCAATGCAAAGTCTCAATGTTCCGTCCTTCTTGATGAAATGTACATGTGCACCCCATGGCAACACATGTGGATGAAGCAATCCTTTTTCTTTGAGGTGTTGTAACTTTGTCATGTTCATTCGGTAAGGTGCTTTGGAAATGGGTTCTTCCCCTAGGACTAGGTCAATGATGAAGTCAAGTTGCTGTTTGGGAGGTAGGACGAACAATTCTTCTGGAAAAACATCTTGAATCCTATAGAAGGTGGCGATCCAGAATATTGAGTATTGGGTTATCTCTACCTTGTTCTAGTTTAACTAGATACTACTTACATGCTTTTTGCACTTCCTTCTTGGTATGCATCTCATATACATTGCTTATCATTATTCGTTGTATGATCCCTCGGAGGATGGTAAGGTTTTCATTGTCATCCAAGCACTTTTATACTTTTTGCAAAACAATTAAAATGGGTATAATGTGGTCTAGACTAGTCCATGCCTAGGATCATTCTAATTTGGTCACAAAGCGGTCCACATGAGTCATAAAAGGACCTTCATCTATTTTGACATTTTTTAATGAATCTTAGCTAAATATTCATATATGTTACTTAGATACGAAAGAAGTTAATAAAATGAAATAAGCCCCTTAGTTTTTTCCCCAATTTTTTGATCACAAAAACCAGCATTGAGAAAGTTCACCAAGATCCTATTGAAGGCGAGGTGATAGCTTATGGTGATGGGATTGTTAGCAGTAATTTGAACTGAAATACAAAGCTGGAAATGAAATGTAGGCGGTGAACCGACCATGAAAATCCACACTACCACTTATTCAGTGGGGGGGAAGATATTACATTGAAGAACAATTCATCCGCTTTGCAGTAGGCATCCACTTAACAGTGGGGATAGTCCACTCAATCAATGGATGACATATTAGAGATACAATTGTTTATTCCTCCACACTGGTGGTAAACCAACCAGGGGTTACAATGTTTGAACTAAAACACAAAGTAAATGCAGAATTATAAATGACTGAAGCAGTACTACTATTTTCAGCCTTACAATGCAAATTATCCGCAAGTAACAAAGTGTTTATTACAATCATTTCTCAATGAAATCTGCTCCAAACTCATGACAAAATTCATAGTATATCTCCAATTACAAATATGAATAGAAATCCTAAGGAAACATAGCATGAAAGGGAATAACCAGACCTGATTTGCAGAACCAGCAAATTAAATGTTCAGACCGGCAAGTATACTTTCACAAATTTGTTCATATTGTTAGTTTTATGATCAGATTTAATGCACAAAAATTAATTCAAAAATCAGACACAAGAACACAGTAGATACCCTGGGAAAATCCTCCGCTTGAGGGAGAAAAACCCAGCAACAATATATCACTTATATATTGAATCTCAAAGAGAAACTCTTTTACAATGAAGGCCGATAATGAGGCCAATAGAGTGCACCACAAAACTGATGCTATCACAAGAACAACTCAGATGTAATTTGCTGAGTCACCAATAATGTCAATCTGCACTTAAGAATAATTTGCACTTGATAAGGCTCGAACTTATGATGAACAATGAACTGAATAGATGATGGAATGAGATGCAAGCAAGGAGTATAAATACAACATTGAATGGAGGGACGTGTCCCCTCAATAAACACAAGTCGGCCTTGAGTAAATAATCGTGCCTCTAGACAAGAGGTCGGCCCCTTTTGAAAATCACGCCACTTCATAATGTGCCTCATAAATATTAAATAATATTTAGAAAATGATGTGTCTCTTCATTTCTTCTTAAGTCGGCGAAGAGCGGGGTAATGATTATCACAATTCAAATAGCCGTTAGGCTATCATTTGAATTGTCTCCTAATCACGCGGATCTGGAAGAAGCAGCCCAACGCTGCTAATAACATCAACACATATCTCTATCCAAAATGCTCCTATCACCTCCAAATTGAGTGCACATGAAACTAGGAGCATAAACACCCATGAAATATAGCATAACTTGGAAAGTGCTAAGTTTGATATAAATTTCCAGCAAACCAAAGTACAGACCAGCAAGCATTACAACCACCAATATGCTTAATTCTCTCACAAACTCTCACAATACACTCCAAAACTGAATTCAATGCTTCTTAAATGCAAGGCGACCCAATATCACGAGTTAAACAATGCAAATAGCCTCCAATTGAAAAAACACAAATCCCAAAGCCAAGTTTTAATGAATGGTACGACCCTAGAAGGGATGGCGACCTCCCTAGAAAAATAAAGACTTCAAGATAAATTCTGAAATTGCACAAAAGGGGACGCCTTAAGCATAGAAATAGAATGGACCAATACCCGCAAGTGAAATAAAATGACTCCATAAGCTGTAATTGAAAACTCGATTCAGCTACTCATAAACTAGCAAACACAAAATTGGAAATTATCACCACAATCTTCAACGATGAAGCTCAATATGCACTTCCGAATGAAGCACACTCCCAATTGACCATCTAGGGAACCATAGTTTCATGCCCGAAGAATGGTGTAAATGCTAAGCTCCCCCTTAGCTAGGTTTTGAAATCAATCCATCAACATTTCGATAAGTTAAACAATAGATCCTGAATGAATGAGCAAAGGCCTGCTTTTAAAGAATTTTGAGGTGACTGTTGGCTTTCCATCTTTCGTCCAAAAGGGACGCCCAAACCTAATGTGAGATAATTTAATTTAAAAAAAACATTTAATTCATCCTCTTCACTAGGTGTCCAAGTCTCAATGAGGCGTCCACCCTTAAGAACCACCTTTTAAAACAACTTTAAGTCATTCTGTTAGGCCAAGGTCCCAAAAATGATATTAAAATACTAAAGGTCTTAAATAAATTATTTTACTAAAATGAACCTCAAAATACTGAAAGCCAAATATGCTCCAAACTACACTGCCCAAAATGGAAACTGAACTGACTGCTGATGCTACTGCCCAAGATAGTATTGCTAGAAATAGAGCTTACTAAAAATAGTAAACTTTGAAAAGTTTCCCAATGCCTTTGCATGTCATATCATTGCGAAGCTCTTTGAAAACCCAAAAAGAATCCACAATCCAAATCTCAAAACTCCAATGAGCAATCTAAAAATAAGAAATGCTAGGAGAAGTTGTCAAATGGAGATGCATGTTACACCATTTCGAAGCTCTCCAAAAACCCAGAAAACTCCATCGGACATGCATCAAAAACCCTTACATGCAAACCTTCAAAAATGCATTAGAAATAACCTATAAAATAGGAAACCCTAATTTTACCTCTGACGAGCTACGGGCTTCTGGAAATAGGCTATCAATCACAAAAGAGCGTATGGCTAAAATGGGGACATTACATAAAACCAACCAAAACACTCATAAAATATTTGAATGTAAAATACCCACATAAAATAAAGAGGTTTACACATATAAATTGTTTGGAATAGAGTGTTTCATTCACACATTTCGTTGAAATGATTACATAGATTTGCTACTACATGTATTTGCTGATAATCAAGAATACAATGATTACCAAAATATTTTGAAAATGACCAAATTGTTGAAATATCCAAAATGCTATTGTAGAGTTCCAAGTTGAAGTGTTGATTCAGCCTACATATCAAGCTGCCCTCCAAAAACCAAAGGGTTTCCATCCTTTGATCTCTAAATCCAAGGGCTTTTGTCCTTAGATTTGATAGTTGAACACAAGTGCTTGAACTAGGGTTTGGGTATGTTGGTGTGATGATAGACGATGATCCTAAATGGTGAATTTACTTCCTTTATAAGAGTTGAAGGCCTATTATGGGCTCATACATGCTTAGGGCCATTTGAGATTTTCTTGCTTTTTTTACATACAAATTTGGGCCCATTAGTGGCATCCATGGTCGGCCTTGATGATTGGTGAATTTGTAATGTCCCATCCCAAATGGAACAATCTCTATTGTGATTTTGCTCGATATTTTAAATGATCATAGAAATTTGACACATTGTCATTTTGTCAAATAGATGGCATGAAAACTGTACTAAATCTTCTCATTTGCATTGAGTTTTGCAAACACTATAACAGTCACCAAGCATATATCTCATCACCATAATAAGTTTCAGAATGAGGTTCATTCAGTACATTAACATATTGTATGTACTCATTCAAGCACTACATAGCGATTGCAAACCTTTGACCAATGGCAATTCTGAATTAAAACAGTTTAACAGAAAATACAATTCAGCAATATTTATATTAGATGTATCACTCAGAAAATAAATACGCAGATGACAAGATGGATTCATAGTGAGGCACTCCTAGCTATGGAATCATGCCCACCAACCCAGATACTAAAAGTAAGGAGATTCGTTTGATGTGTTTAACCGGTTCGCTCAGAAATCATGTCAGTCAAATTCGCACCCGCCATGACACTGCCTTCTCTGAGAATGAAGACTGGCAGCACACAGAACGGCGGTATTCGCACTAAAACTCCATAAGGTGGGCTTTGGACGCCTAGCGGGACCGGTCAAGATGCGAGGGCAACCACAACTCCTTTGACTCTATCCATTCAAACCGTGGGCCAAACTCGCTCAGATTTCACGTTTCACGACAGGCTGCAGGGCTTCCATGACTTCGAGTTGGCGAAGAGGAAACCGTTGAGTTCCGGTCATTTCCATTAACCATGCTTCGCGGTAATGAACAGCAGATATACGTTCAGGCTAACCCAACAATGGGCGTTTCAAGCCCTATGGCAAAGGCTTGTGAATAACAAACCTCGCCCGCAGCAAAGTGGTATTTTAAGCGCTCGCCGCGTATAAGATGTTTCCAGGCTATGCCCACCAGCGAAACTGCAAACCGGTTGGAATAACTCTGGTGACCTACTTGTAAATGCGTTTGCTTTGCTGCGTGATGAGTCAATTGCGCTGACCGTCGCCTGGAAATCATCATAAAATCTGGATAATGAATGTTTTACCATGAGTAGTTTGAGGCATGACTTTGAGTATATGATGGATGCAGGCAGGGTTGGTATTAACATGCGCGGTGAACTCTTTGGGGTTTTCATCCTCAAAAGCTAAAATAAGTATTTTTAGACTCTCCAGTCTCCTGCAAAAACGCTTATCAAAATAATCTTCTTCAACATGAATCTACAAAATGAGCTCTCAATGCCCTTTTATATTTCCATGCCCAATTCGCATTTGAATTTCATTTCATTTCATTTAATTTGCTTTCGATGGTTATTTAAATATTTTATCATAAAGTTGAGGGGTCAAATCATTAAAAATAATAATACTTTATGCAAACATCTCATAACACCTTTTAACCCCTTATAACACCATTTAATAAAGTCATCCATAATAATTAATATTATTAAAGTTACAGTGGATTAATGTTAATAATATAAATTAAATCATTAACTCCTCGATAAATACCAATATCAATTCATGGGAGTAATCCATCAACTTTCCAGGTATAGGCATGATAGCAGCTGACCATTTCATGACTTACTATAAATAGCAAGTATGAGCAACACATCCAAGTGACTTACTAAAAATAGTACGTGCAGGTCAAAGTGTCTTGAATGGCCTCCAGAAGGCACAACACAAATAAATTGGGACACTTAGCTGAAGAGTATTGAAATAAGCACCAAAAGGCCTACTGAAGCACCATAGATCACCCTTAAAGGGGTCCCCTTAACACCATGTTAGCCTACGAGAACCGTAGTCATAGGCTAATTACAAATCTTGTCCACTGGCTAGGAAGGGGACATTATAGTTTGCCCTCCCCGAAATTGCTTGTCATCAAACAATCTCAACTTGAATAGCCTGACATGTTACTTGAATGTTGGGATCCCAAATCAGCTTGTAGAATGCTCTATGAAAATCCCACTGGATCCATTGGATAATGATAGAGTTAAACTTGGCAGTTTTGTTGATCACTCCCTGAAAAAGAAGCAGTCTGCCAAGTATAGTGAATCTTGGATCCCTTATCCCAACTGGAAGTTTGCCATAGTCAACATGAGTTGACTTCCATTGCGGTACTTTGATATATTCTTCGCCATGCTGATAATGGTGAAGCAAGTCATCGGTATCCAGTCGAGCTGGTGTGCCAAACCTATCACCACCTAGATCCCAACACATCAGAACCTGACATCCATTAAACATGAGATGGAGGTAACTCCAAGTGCCAGCATCACAACACCTCTCTCCAACCTCTGCAAAACTCTTGTGGATGTGATGAGTACCCCTCATAGGTGTCGAAAGAGGTGTAACAAATCCTCTTAGGTTGCTGATATGGGACAAATCAACACCCTCAAGATTGTAAGACTGACCTATGGGGATACAAATGATTGTGTCGAGGTCATAGGGTGATACAGTATCATCCCTAGGCCGCTCACCCATGATGAGGGGATGATGCAACTCTCCTCCAAACTCATGTACAAATGCTGCCCTCCAAAAGTTACGAATGAAATCCTCGTCATTGTTGGAAATGTTGTCATTGATGTCAAAGGAATATAAGTGGTTGTTTTTGAAGATTAGCAGATCAGTCTAAGATTCCCATCTCCTTGTGTGGGCTTAGAGTGATATCATTTATCACATAGAGCAGATTGGAGAGTTGGGTTTGTGCAGATCAGATTGAAGGCAGTCTTACATCCATCAAGTCAAGGTTTGATACTTTGCACTAGGGGTAGGTGCTCCTTGTAGGTAGTTGCCTACTAAATTTGTAAAGGTCTAGGTGTTCCTTGTAGATTACACTCTACTAAATCATCCTTTTGTAAATCTGTAGGTAGGACTATCGATGCCATCATGCTGACTGAAAAAACAACTCCCTTGTATCCTCGACTTCCCAAGTGTATGCCACAGATGGGTAAGTGCCTCCAACGTAAATCTCTAAAGCAAGGAAGTTGCACTCTCTTCCAAGGAGACATCTGCATGATGATACTCTATCCTTGTCCCTGTAAACAACCATCTGACAGTATAGAGTCAGAGTCCCTGAACTGAGTTGCATCTTTCGAAGATGGAAACACTTCATCCCAAAATGGATGATATGAATTCTGAGCCAACCCACACTTACACATCATCAAACCATCCATGTGTGGACTGAAAGAGAAGTGATGAGCACTCCTTACTATGTAGTCAAGGTGGAATGTGCCTACTTGTGCCAATGGTAGACTTGCATAGTCATTGGGAATGGACGCCTCATCACTCTCATCACTTGAATTAGGAGGTGGCTTACATCTATGATCCAAAAGGGAAAATTTGGTAGTTGCTCTGCAAGTCCTCTTTGTGAACTTGATACCATAGTCCCTGTCTAAAACCAACTGGAGGTATTCTGATTTAATCCACTCTAGGGCATGCTTGATAGATCACAAACTAGATATAAAAGTCCCAACGACTACCCCTATTTGCCTTTCCTCAAATTGTGTTGACCACAAGAGGTACTCTACAAACTTGTGCGTTTTGTCGAAACGAGTTAAGGTTTAGACATCCTTATCCTCGGTAACCTGCTGTCCCTTGAGTCCCTGTGACTCACTAGGCTCACACCTACCATCGGCCTTGACCAATGCATTATTTGAGTTGTTGACAGGTGTAGGATACATGCCCCCAATAGAAGATGCCCTGCAACCTCATGTAAATAAGACGAAACAGCGTGATGATCTAACATGTTAAACACACAAGACTCTGCCTCCTCAGCACAAAACTCACTGATATCAATCTCTACCTCGCCAATGTAGAGACTAGTACTCCTACCTTAGGTGGATACATGCACTTCACTGTTGGCTGGTCTGCACGGTGTATGCATCTCTACCTCTGTTGTATCTGTACCTTGAGCCCTCAATTGGCTCTCTCCCAATGTTGTCTCGTGCAAGTTGTGTAAAAACTCAAGAATGTCAGAATCATTCTTGTCCTTAGGTCCATGCAAACCTGAAACCTCCTCGTGCTCGACCACCATTAGGGGTTCTCCCCTCAAACCATGAGTACCGCTAACATTTGTAGGTGTCATAACAGTTGTAGAAGACTGGATATTTGCTGTGGATGAAAAAGATTGAACCAAGCTCAATTCCTTACATAGCTTGTCAATTTGATTCTCTGATTCTTGAAGGGCCTTTTGAGTGCTCTTCAAGGAATCCTAAACTACAATAAGCTTATCCACTTCCCTTTCTTTCCCCTTAAGTGCATCAAAGTAGATCTCAGCAAGCATGAGAAGGTGATCTCTATCGGAGAGTAGTTGTAGGTAGTTTGACTTTGTTATCACCAACGCTTCTCTAAGTTCCTAGAAGCCTACAAGGGAAAGTCCTCCTACAGGGTTCTTTTGTTTCCTTGGAATCCTCCAGTAATACTTTGCCATCAGCTTAAGAGTGTCATCAAAGTGTGTAATGGCTACATTAATTTGGTCTTCATTCACCTTCAATTGTCCTGCCAACTGATTGGACTCTTGAGACCCATCCACCGTATGCAATTTTTTTCACTTAGGATCAGCGTCATGCAACACTAAATCAAATTTGTTTTCAAGGTTGGTTTCAACACCAATAGTGTCAACAATGCCATCCCTCATGCACAATTGTGTAGAGGAAGTTTGGACAGCAATATGGTCAATAGTAGATCCATCCCAAACAAGATCCACGTCATATATAGGGATCATCATTCTTGGATTCCATGTGCTGAAATGCTGATCGCTTTGTTTAGGAATAGTGTGATCCATGGCCTCCTCATGATTAAATGCCTCTGTGAATGAATTATTTTCCAACTCCCTAGCATGGGCATCATGAGAGTTACTCCCCTCCATTGGCTTGGCTTGAGGCTCAAACCAAACACCACCTGTAACCTCATCACTAAGATTAAATGTAGAATCGTCATCATTATCTGATTTGAAGGTTCCTTCATACCTGCTCACACTGTGCCCATCAATAGGCATTGAACCATGGGGTGTATCATACTGAAAACTGATCTCGTTTGCTGCTTCAACATCTTTCTCATGACTGAATTTGACGCCTTCAAATGAAGATTTTTCTTTGGATGTGGTTGCAATTGATGGCTGATTTTCTGATTTGTCAACCTCCATGCATGTTGACTGATTTTTATCTTCCCCATTGTCACTTGGAGGTTGCAAGTCACATTGAAGCAATTCATCTTCCTTGTCCAACGTTTAGGTTTTGCAACCATCCTGAAATATGCCTTTTTCATGTCAGAGTCCTTGATTAGCCTATACAATTCTTGCATCAGCTCAAACATAGATTTATCTGTAGTCATCTTTTACCCTTGCTTCTAATAACTGAAACTAATTAATGAGTGCTAGTTACTCACAAAGCAATCTGAAAATACCTTTGACTTATAACACCTTAGGTTGGCAGGAAAACTATTCTCTGATACTACTGTAATGTCCCACCCCAAATGGAACAATCTCTATTGCGATTTTGCTCGATATATTAAATGATCATAGCTATTTGACACATTGTCATTTTGTCAAATAGATGGCATGGAAACTGTACTTAATCTTCCAATTGGCATTGAGTTTTGCAAACACTATAACAGTTTGACACATACTCTTAAGAGTTTGACGCTATAGTAGTTTTGCAAATACTACTGTAATGTCCCACCCCAAATGGAACAATCTCTATTGCAATTTTGCTTGATATATTAAACGATCATAGCAATTTGACACATTGTCGTTTTGTCAAATAGATGGCATGAAAACTGTACTGAATCTTCCCATTGGCATTGAGTTTTGCAAACACTATAACAGTCACCAAGCACATATCTCATCACCATAATGAGTTTCAGAATGAGGTTCATTCATTACATTAACATATTGTGTGTACTCATTCAAGCAGTACATAACAATTGCAAACCTTTTACCAATGGCATTTCCGAATTAAAATGGTGTAACAGCAAATACAACTCAGCAATATTTATATTAGATGTATCACTCAGAAAATACATACCCAGATGGCAAGATGGATTCATAGTGAGGCATTCCTAGCTATGCAATTGCGCCCAGCAAGCCAGATACTAAAGAAAATGAAAGATTGGTGACTGATATGTTGCAGCCAGTTGCTAAAAAATCATGTGTAAGTCGGAGTTCACACCCCGCAACACACAACTCTCTAAGAATGAAAGGTGGCGACACATACAGTAGTAGTAATTGACACTAAAACTCACGCCAGGTAGGCTTTTGGATGCCTAGCAAGACTTAGATAAAATTTGCAGGCAACCACGACCTCCCTTTTGACTCCTATCCACTCCAAACTTGGCAACCAACTCTCAGACTTCCACGTTTCTGATATTGCAGGCTTCCACAATTTCAGAGATGCATCAAACCACTGAGTTTCCAGTCGCCCAAACAATAAATGCAGCAATAGAACAGCCAATTCTCATGTTCAACCCAACAAGAATAAACATTTCAAACCCTTTGCCAAAACATAGAATAGCAAACCTCACGCCTAGTTAAAGCATTCAGTATTTAACATCTGCAATATGAATGCTTCAAACCCTTTCATGGCAATTCTGTGCCTGCAAACACTTTAGATAACTTTGTGGAAATCCTCTGTAAATGCCTTGCTTTGTCAGTGATGATCAATACACTTGCAATCTCCTAATAAATCGTAAAAACCTTGGAGAATTAATCTTCTTGTAAATTGATTGTAGCATAAGCACAATCCCTAAAATGGAATTGTTTGCAAGCAAGCTTGGGAGATCTTTCACTCTTGCACCATGTTGTTCTTCCTAAGGGATTTTGTCCTCAAAAAGCTGAGTATTTCTAGACTCTCCAATCTCTTGCAAAAAGCCTTATCAAAATAATCTTCTTCAACATGAATTTGCAAAATGAGCTCTCAATGCCCTTTTATATTGCCATGCCCAATTTGCATTTGAATTTGATTTGATTTAATTTGCTTTTGATTGCCATTTGAATATTTCATCATAAAGTTGAGGGGTCAAATGATTAAAAATAATAATACTTTGTGCAAACGTCTCATAACACCTTTTAACTCCTTATAACACCATTTAATAAAGTCATCCATAATAATTAATATGATTAAAGTTATACTGGATTAACTTTAATAATATAAATTAAATCATTAACTCCCCGATAAATACCAATATCAACTGATAGGAGTAATCCCTCAACTTTCCAGATATAGGCATGATAGCAGCTGACCATTCCATGACTTACTATAAATAGCAAGTATAAGCAACACATCCAAGTGACTTACTAAAAATAGTAAGTGTGGGTCAAAGTGTCCTGAATGGCCTCTAGAAGGCACACCACAAATAAACTAGGACACTGAGTTGAAGAGTATTTAAATAAGCATCAAAAGGCTTGCTGGAGCGTTGTAGGTCACCTTTAAAGGGGTCCCCTTAACACCATGTTAGCCCACAGGAACCACAGTCATAGGGTAACTGCAAATTCTTTCCATTGGATGGGAAGGGGAGATTACATAATTCCCTTGTTCAAACAACGAGGTGCCATCAAAGTGCATGCCAAAAGGTTGTGTCCAAGGAAATGCTTACTGGTAGAACAAGTAGATAATACTCTTAAGGCTTGACATTGGGGGTTCAGGAGACAAGATCCCAATGTGCTAGGATGCAATACAACAATGTAGAGATAACTAGAGAGGTTAGTTTCCCAATGATTCATTGGTCAAAATACCCTATTGACAGTTTCACAATGGTAGGTTGTCATCTGAAACCTTGAAGGTTCAAAGAGGAATGTGTAAGTGGAGATGTGGGGGTTGGGGAATGAAATATACTGAACCAATTTTTTTCAATTTTTCAATTACAATAAGCAAAGCAATACACAATCGTTAGGGTTAGCACTTAAACCAAACGATGCGGAATTCAACTCTAACCAAGAATGTACACCAGGATCCCGAGTTGGGCAAGGTGTGAACATATGGTCAGAGGATCTCAATGCAATGTTGAATAGGAACTCTAACCAAGAATGTGCCGGATGACGACGAGCATATAGTCAGAGGGTCTTAATGAAATGCTGATACAAAGAACTCTAACCAAGAATGCGCCGGATGACGACGAGCATATGGTCAGAGGGTCTTAATACAATGCGGATACAAAGAACTCTAACCAAGAAATGCATCGGAGAACAACAAGCATGTGGTCAGAGGATCCCTACCAACTATTATGCTGAAGTAACTCGACGTCAAGAATGTGCTTTCCAACCCGAGATGGAATTGGAGCTACCATATGACGGAGATGCTAAGTATTACAATGCAGTTAAGGAAAATAAGTGAGAATGCTGACAATACTACTGTTCAGCTTACAACATGATAGAGAATGTCTTGCTACGAACATGAATCAAGAGTTAAATAGTGCTGCAACAATATATTGAATCTCCTTTACTAGATAAGGAAGCTTAGATCACAAACTCCACTCTAAAGACCAACTTGACAATCTGTTTTTTTTGACAGTCCTGTTTTTCAAATGCATAAACAGCAGCCCTAAAACTCACTATTTTGCCCACAACTCACTCCAAACTCACTCAAAATCTCCGAGACAAAATGCATAATGATCCTAGGATGATGGTGCCCAAGACTGAATCACAAAACTAACCCAAAAGACCTCATATAATTTATGCACGAATTTCAAGGCAGTCCCAAATGGTACGACCCTCAAGGAAGGGCGATTTGCCTTTAAAAATTCAATACTTCATCTAAAAATCTGCAAATTAGAGGAAAGGGTCGCCCCTCATAGACAAAGAGATAAATGCAATACCTAGAATGATTCTTTTTGTATTTTTTGACTTATGAATAGAAACAACAATCAGCTATAAGGAAGAGGCAATTCCAGAATTTCACTAATATGCATAAAACTGAACTACAAAGCCACACAACTACTACAATGTAGAAATCTCACTACAAATCACTCAAACTACAACTACCTCATCACTAGTCGCTATCTCTCAATCAAGAAGCAATGCCAACTAGGAGGCATACATTCCTCAAAGTAGTCCCAATACCATTTCGGCAGCATAACATTCCTGTAGACAAAAGATGCCCAAATGAAGACCCAAGACGTCCTTTTATAATTTTGTGAAGACCCCTCCAAAAGCTTCTAGAAACCCTAATTCTTTTCCCTCCAAGAAAAGGCGTCACTTTCTTCAAGGCTTCATTTTTGACTTTAATGAAATTCATCTCTTCAAGATAGGTGTCCAATTTAAAGCTTCAATTTTTGACTTCAATAAATATAAAATTACCTCAATGAGGCGCCACCCCTTAAAGACCACCTTTTTAACACAACGTTAAGTTATGAGACTAGGCCAAGGGGGTATTATAACATTAAGATATAACATTATTTAAATGAAATGAACTTTTCTCTCCGAAAATGCATCCCAAGGCCAAAATTGAACAAACCAACTGAGTCGACTGAAGAGGAAAGCCAACTGTGCTGAGAACGACAGGACCACTGCCAGAAATAGAATTTACTAAAAATAGTAAATTCCTGAAGGTGCTTGGAATGCCAAGAAAAATACACCACTGCGAAGCTCTCTAAAAACCTAGAAAGAATCCGCCATTCAATCATCAATTCACGAGCAATAGCAACCTCCAAAACAGGAAACCCTAATTTCACCTTCCGAGTAGCCTACGGGTCTCCGGAATAGGCCAACGGTCAACTGAAAAGATCATGCTCAAGAAGGGGACATTACAGGGAATCGGAGTACCAAATGAATGGGGAGATAGAAGTGTAAAGGCCTGTGGGAGAGAAGGAAGCGAGAAACATGGGTGGTTGGAATTGAGGAAAGGGATGCCAATATGAGAGTCTAAAATATTGCCCAAGGATGGAAAGTGGCTTAGACTTCCACATACTTAGGATTAGGGGCATTACAAGTCCACGCTTCTCAAAATCGCTTGCCCTCAAGCAATGCATATTCAGATACTCCAAGATCTTTGGTCCTTCCCAAGTAGCATCTTCAATAGGTTCATTCATCCATTGAATCGCTCCTCAACTTCTCCATCCTAGTATCAATAATAGTGTCAATGTCCAATATGTGTTTTCCTTCATCATCCAATGGTGGCAAATCTAGGGACTGTGTGAAATGTTTTCGAAGGACCCTCTTGAGGCAAGACAAATGAAAACATTATGAATCCTACTATTTTCTAGTAATTCCAACTCATATACAACTTCATCAACTCTCCTCAAGATCTTAGAAGGCCCATAAGAGCATCGTTCGAGCTTTTTAGCCCCACTAATTTTGATGGAGGCTTGCCTATAAGCCTGCAACTACAAAAATACCATATCTCCAACTTCAAATGACCTCTTTGTGTGGTATTGATCTTCATAGATTTTTTGTTGTCTCTGGTCTTGCTAGAGGTGATGTTTGAGTGATCTCGATACATCTTGGCTATGCTTCGCCAAGTCACAAGTTGTTGACACTTTGCTATTTGTGAACACTCAATCAACAAAAGTATATGCATCATATCCATGGAAAAACATCTTGAATGAAGTCAAATCTCCATTTGGAAGGTAAGACAAACAATATAATGAATGGAGTCATAACCATGGACATATGGTGGGTGGTGTTGTATTAGTACTGTACAAATTGTAACCACTTAATTCAAGCTAATTGTCAATCTGGCACATAATTCCTCTAGTAGCCTTGAACCTACTTGTTCACTATCTTTGTTTGTCCGTCTATTTGGGGATGATAGTTTGTGCTAGTTGTGAGTTTCGTACCATATGACAAAGCTCTTTCTAAAAAGAGTTGAGGAAGCCACTATATCTATCTGTGACAATATATTTATGGAATCCATGTACCCTAAACACTTTTACAAAGCATAAATCAGTCACTTGATGTACTTAGAATTTTGAAAAAATTGCAAAGAAATGTGTATACTTTGTTAGCCTATCCGCCGAAACATAGGTGCAATCTTTTCCTTGTACCTTGGGGAGGTTTGTGATGAAGTATGTGGAAATGCTTTCCCACTTCTGATTTGGGATATAGACAATTGTTGAAGCAAGTCTATTGGAAAAAATGTTTTGCTTTGTTTTGTTGATAGGCCATGAATTCTATGATGTATTTGAATATATCCTTCTTGAGGCCATTCCATGTGAGCCTTTCCCTAATTTATTTGCAGGTCTTGTGAAAAAGTGACTTGCTAGTGGTGCATTGTCAAAAGCCTTTATAAGTTTCTCCTTCATTTGGGATTTAGGAACTAGGAAGATTCTAATTTATAATGAATGAGACCATTTGCTACTAGCAATCCATCTTCACTCACATTCCCATCAAGGAGATTAGTAGCAAATGAATTTTTAAAATATTATGCCATATTAGCGACCTTCCAAATGGTAGAAATAGCAAAAGTAGAGCATAGGGTAGGATTTCTAGAAAGAGCATCAAGAACTACACTCTTTTCTCCTTTCATGTACTCAAAATCATAAGCTTGTAGCTTATTCATCCATTTTTGTTGTTTGTCATTCAAAGCATGTTGGCCAAGAAAAAGTTTCATGCTATTATGATCTATCTTCATCACAAATCTTCCACAAACCAAATATTGTTTGAACTTGGCCAAAATATCTCTTTGTTATAGATAGAGAATCCTTTTTCTGAGTCTTTCAAATTTTTTTCTTTCAAATGCTATGGGATATCCCTTCTGCACCAAGACAACTTCCTAAAGCATCACATTGTACTACAATTTGTTGTGAGAAATCTAGGATATCATGAACAAGGCATGAACTCATTACCTCCTTAAGTTTATTGAAATCTTCTTGAGCTGTTTTTTCCATGTAAGAGCTTATTTCTTTGTTAAAATAATTAGGGATGCTGCTAACTGTGAAAACCCTTTAACAAATCTCCTATTGTAGTTGCCAAGACCAAAGAATCCTCTTAGTCGTGCCAATATAGTAGGAGGAGTCTAATCCAAAATGGCTTGAAGACCTTGAGCACTAATGCCATGGCTCAAGTATAGGATCTCTATCACTTGAAACTCACATTTGGATTCTTTTGTAAAGAGGGCATGCTGTTCTAATATTCCAAGGATGGTATCTAGATGGTTCAATTATCTTCCCATGTCTTGTTGTAAATCAAAATGTCATCAAAGAAAACCAACACAAATTTTTCTAATTGATTTGGAAAGCATGGTTCTTGTATGATTGGAAATTCGCTTGTGCATTTGCTAAGCCAAAATGCATGACTAAGCATTCAAAATACCCAAATTGACACATGCATGCTGTTTTATGTATATCCTCATACCTTCAATGGATCTAATGGGAGTCCGATCTTAGATCGATCTTCGAAAACTACATAGTTCCATGCAATTCATCAATCAACTCAGCAATTGTGGGAATGGGATACCTATTTTTGATGGTCTTCTTGTTCAAAGTTTTGTAATCACCATACACATTTGCATGGTGTCATTTTTTTTTTTCTCACAAGAACCACAAATTAGGCTAATGGGTTGGAATTGGCCTTGTTATGACCCATCCCCTAGAGCTCTTTGATGGTATTTTCTAACTCTTGTTGGTACATTCTTTGGTAGGGGTAAGGAGTGGTCAAGACATGCTTAGAGCTTGGTTTCGGCTCTATGATATGCTGGAATCCATTGTCAAGCGGTACTCTTAGGGAAAACTAGTAAACACAATACAATATTTATTCAATATATATTTAATATCAACATGATAAGTCAATTGCTTACCCATAGAAAAATTTGTAGGCATGATGAAACTAATTTGGAATTGGCGTTGTTATGACCCATCTCCAAGAGTTCTTTGATGGCCTTTTCTAACTCTTGTTTGTACATTCTTGGGTAGGGGTAAGGAGTGGTCAAGACATGCTTAGAGCTTTGTTTCAGCTCTATGATATGCTGGAATCCATTGTCAAGTGGTACTCTTGGGTAAAACTAGTAAACACCATACAATGTTTATTCAATATATCTTTAATATCAACGTTATAAGTCAATTGCTTACCCATGGAAAAATTTGTAGGCATGATCAAACTACTTGCGCTCAAGCAACTTGTCCTTTAGAAAGTTTTTCTCCATCCTTTTAGTTGTTCCCACTTGTAGGGCTCCACCTTAAATTCTTCAAAGAACTACATATTTCCCTTCAGATTTAAACTTGAATTTTATGGATTGATATTTTGTGAAAACTCACCAAACTCACCAAAGAGTGCAACCATCATAGACCTAAAACCATGTTAGTCTTTCCTAACCCAACATAGAAATCATCATATACCTCATGATCTTGCTAGGCTATGTTGATTTGTCAAATTATTTTGGTGCATGGAATAGTGAATCCATTTGCAACAATAACATTGAACCTCTTGATCACCAAACCTTCATCAATGAAATTGTGGGTAGCCCCACTATCAATGAGCAATGTTATTCTTTGTGTGGACAACACTCCTTGAACCTTGAATGAATGATATTAGGGTGCTCCTAAAAGAGATGCCAATTGTGGCACTCTTTGTACTTTCATCCTTCATATTTTTAGGTGCATTTCCTCTATGGTTGGTAGTGACTTGGGTTCTTCCAGGCCTAAATTATCAATAGATATTATATCAATATATTTGACTGGGCCATTGCCAAGGCATGTATAGCTAGTTTCCCATGGCTTCTTGTAGGAAAAACATAGTTTCCTTCATTTGAGTACATCTATGCTATAGTCATTTTCCTTCTTCATTGTATGTGGTCGAGGTGTATCTTCCTTGGTTGTGAATATAATCCTCCCTTTTAAAAATTCCCTTTATGTTGTACAATGGTGGGTGCCTTGGATTGGGATAGGAATTTTCCCTTTAGCATAGATGGGTCAAATGTTAGGACTCTTTTGATTGCTGATTGTAGAGAAGTGGGTGCAAAAGCCTTAACAATACCATTGAGGGGTTCAAACAAACCTTCAATAAATAGAAAAGTGATCCTTGTTTTCAAAAATGTCAAGAACGATTACTACAACTCATTGAAATTTAGCAACATAGGATTCCATAGTGTTGTTGTTTGATAGTAACAAGCTGTCTATAGTACTCATCCTTATCCATTCCCTTAGTGGTCCAAAATCCTTTGACTGAAATCATCAACTATTGTCACAAGGCTATGTCCTTGTGTGACCAAACCATGGTGCCACCAATCATAAACAACACCTTCTAAATGCAATTTAGAAAATTGAATGGCATCTTCCTCCTCCATATGATCTAGGGTAAAATAGGTTTTCACTTTCTGCAACCAAGCCCTAGCAGAATATTTTTTGTTGCCATGAAAGATGGGAGCATTAAACTTAGCTAGTTTTTGTTTTAGAGTTGTCATTTCATTGTTTTTAATGCCATCTATTGTTCTTCCCTTAGAATCTCTCCTATCAATGATGTGTAGGCAGCTAACAAAAGATACTGTATTTTGGAAGGCTTCAAATTATCTTGGTGTTCTTTAGGTACTTGTTCTTCCTTTACCTCTTTATGTAAAAACATGGGTTTTTATGGATTTGACATGGAATTAACTCCAAATTTGTTATTTAAAGATGTATTTTCTCCTTGAGATCCCTTAGTCGGTTTGAGCATTTCAAATCTTTTGTAGCATGCAACATTTGGACTGTTAGATATCTCAACCCCTCTTGTGCTTGGTGCATTCTAATCATATTCTCAAAGAATTCTTCTTTTTCTTCAGCATTAAATTGTGCTCTTCCTCCTACCATATCTTCTATAGGATCTAGTGCTTGCAATTTCATTGTCTCTCTTCTTTTATATTTGATCTCTATTTGACTGGCATGCATTCACAAATTGAGTTACCGGAGAGGTTAGCAATATCAAAGTTTTGATACCACATTAATGGTCTTTAGCTAAAATATTCATATAAGTTTCTTAGATTTGAAATAATTTAATGGGATCAACCAAAATACTCATAAAATATTTAAGTTTGAAACACCCACATAAAATAAATAGGTTTGCACATATAAATTGGCAAACACAAAGTGTTTCATTCACATGTTTCATTCAAATGATTACATAGGCCTGCTGCTACAAGTATTTTAGATAATCTAGAATGCAATGATTACAAAGTTATTTTGAAAATAACCAAATTGTTGAATATCTGAACCATTGCTTTAGTCCTCCAAGTTGAGGTGTTGATGCAACCTGCATATGAAATTGCCCCCTAGAAACTAAAGGGTTTTCCTACTTTGATCTCTAAATCTGAGGGTTTTTGTCCTTAGATATCTAATTCCAAGAATTTGTCTTTAGATTCAATAGCTGAACACAAGTGGTTGAACCAAGATTTGGGTGTGCTGGTGTGATGGGAGAAGATCGTCCAAATTGATGAAATTTCCTATCTTTATAAAGGAGTTGAAGGCCCAGCGTGGGTTCATAAGTGTTGAGAGCTGTTTGAGAGTTTCCCACCTTTTTACATTCAAATTTTGGCCCATTAATTGCATGCATGGTTGGCCTGGATGATAGGTGATTTCTCTTGTTTGAATGGTAGGGTTTTGTGAAAGGGCATGCTAGAAGGTAGGTGTTGGGGGAAGTGCTTACCAATAGAAGGAGTTGATAATACTCCAAAGGCCCAATGTTGGGGATTTGGGAAATGGAATTCCAATGTGCCAAGATGCAATAGTCTAGGGATTCACATGTTGATAGGAGCAATGCGGTGGGTGTCTAGAGATTTGTGGGTTGGAGTTCCCTATTGACATTCACAAAGATAGGTTGTCATCAAAAAACTCATAGGTTCGAAGAGGAATGTACTGGCGAAGAAGGTAGGGTTGGAGAATTGAGGTACTAGTTGAACGGGGAGATGAAGTTTGAAGGTGCACAAGAGAGAAGGAAGTGGGAAATGGCTGTGTAGGGAATGAAGGAAAGAGATGCCAGTATTAGAAAGTTTGAAACCCTACCCAAGGTAGAAGTGGCTTAGATTCCCTCGTACTTAGGATTAGGGGAATTGCAAATTTCTCAAGCAATTGTCAATACCTTGAGTCTTACTTTGGTCAAACTCTGCCTCCATTCTCTCTTTGCTTAAGTTCTTAAAGCATATATTGCATTTATTCAACAAATTTGAAGATACACAACTAGGGTTACAACATAAGGTACCTTTGAGATGGATCAACACAACTTTGTTTATTTGGTTCATGCTTCTCCATTGCTGCATAGACATGATATTTGGTATTAGAGGCTTTGCCTTCCTTTTGAGGACAATGGCTTTGATAATAATCCCCTTCATATGTCCAACATCCTTTGATTGGTCCCATACTGCCTGCACTCAAGTCTAGCTTTTCAGGTATAGCTTTCCTATTTTGGAAGTACCGTTGAGTTAGGCTCTACAATCTTCTTAAGCTATGTTGCTATCTTTTCAATTGGAAGTGCCTTATGGTAGTCGGGTTTTGGAAAACTGGTTTTGGGCTTGGAAAGCATCCTCTGCTTCTGTTTCATCTTGTTTTTATTGTAATCATCTGCTGCAGTGGTTGCTTCCACACCCTATGCTAGGTTCTTGGGGCTTATTACCTTAATTGAGAATTTAGAGTTGTTGTTTAGTCCCAAGATGAATTTAGTAACTTTGTCCTTCTCTTATTTAATGTAGTGGACTTGCTGAAGTAAGCCCATAAACTTGGCCTTGTAT
The DNA here is from genome assembly GCA_007258455.2 of Sequoia sempervirens. Classification (NCBI taxonomy): domain Eukaryota; kingdom Viridiplantae; phylum Streptophyta; class Pinopsida; order Cupressales; family Cupressaceae; genus Sequoia; species Sequoia sempervirens. The sequence continues at coordinate 20,664 of VDFB02070381.1, forward strand.
TCTGCAATGGCAGACGATTCTTGATGTGGTGAATGAAAGTTTGTTAACTTCTGGTACCTATTCTGAACTGGTAAGTATTCCTTTTGCATTTTTTTCGCAAATTATCCCATGAAATTTGAGCTAAGTCATAACTCTTGATCTCCTTTAGGTGATCTTTCCAAAGTGCTGCTTCGCCCTCCAGCCTGTGTATGGCTATCTGATCTGTAGTGTTAGGATTGAAATCCAACAAGCTAAAATAATTGTCCATCCGTATCCACCACACCTCAGCTACATCCCTGCCTCCAGCTTTGTCAAATAGTACAGTATAGTAGTTGCACTCATGAAGTGTGAGTTTGATGTGATTGTCTCATAAGTGTATTTTGGCTTTTTCATTTGTTTGGTCTCCCATACATGCTGTCAGTCTTAAAGGTTTTGGTCTAATAGCATTCATTGTTTTTTCTTTTTTGCCTTTTGAATAAGTGTGAATTTGTTTATGCTTTACAAATATTGTAGGGGATATAATTTCCATTTCCATCATCAACATTTGGTTATTTATATTTCTTTGTTTTCCTTTGTTGTTTTAGGTAGCAGTTCTCTTTGATATACTATATATACTCCTTTGTTGTTTGTGGTTTAATGTGTAATGTATTTAGTTACATTTTTGCTGGAGGTGTGCCTTGATTCACATTGATTATTGCAGGTCTCATCAGTTCAACCTATTGGCAGATCTGCTCCATCACCTATGACAGCAACTGGAGGAATATCAACTGATAATAGGGCTGCATCACCCATGCAATACACAAACTCTCCTTCACCTCAGCAACAGCAGAGGCCAAAGGTGGCACACACACTACAACAACCTCAACCTTACTCATCACAACAACTACGGGCACCATCAGCATATGCTAATGCACAGGTAAGAGTTATATTTGTGAGCAGAAATAATTTTTTATGATGGAAGAAAGTGCTGAAGTAACAGAATAGAGTAAGTAAAAGACATCAACACTGCATTTACTGGATAATGTTCAATAATCAAGCACACATCTAAAGAATACTATTGATGGAGTCTGATCTTGCAATGCATTTTGAACATTGTAATAGTATTGGCTAATTTTATTGTGAGAGACTGTTGAAGGCATCACCTACTTCTGGTACATGGGACTTTACTTGCTTTGATTTGAAAGAAGAACTGCAGAAAAATAAGGCAATCTGTGTAACAGTCACAAATGTTTGTCCACCCTTCATTCGTACAAATACTGAATGATGTTTACAAATGACTTTTATATTAATCATTCCCAAGTGAAAAAAGAAATCCTATCTGCAATGATCTCTGACCTTCTCAAAGGTTATAAAATTAAATTGCACCTATGCAAATGGCTGGTGTCAAAAAAATATTACATTGGTACAGCATGACATGTCCTATAACCATTAATGCCAACATCCTCCTATACTAGTCACTATAGGTTGGATGTCAAATCTAAAATCTACATGTTTTTGTGCAAACAGAGGTGTTGTGAATGTCTGCTGTTGATCCTGGGTTGTCTAATATACCAATCTGATCTCCTTAAATCTGCTCTTTGATTAAATGCTGATGGATTTCTATGCACTTCGTGTGAGCATGAAAAATTGGTTTCTTTACCAGTTTAGTCACACCTTGATTATCACAATAAGTTGGTGTAGCTTCTCCATGTGACGCTTGCAGATTATCAAAAACTATCCTGAGATAAACTGCTTCAGGTGTTGCGTTTGCAGGTGCCCTGTACAGCGATTTTTTGAATGAGAATGCTAAGGCTGGTTGCTTCTTGCAAATTTAAAAGAATACACTTTACCTGTATCCATGTGAAACTATAAGCTGAGGTAGACTTCTTGTCACTTGTTGATCTGCCCCATTCTTCTAACCAGTGTTACAAGACTTGGACTCGCCTTGGACTCGGCAAGCTGATTTTTGACTCAGACTCAGACTTGATGACCGGACTCGGCGTAGACTCGGCAAAGATTCGGGAAGTTGAAAAGCCCAAGAAATTCAAAGATTTTTATGGATCTAAAACTTGTTTCATCCACCCTCTAATAAATAAATGTTAAAAATAAAATAATCTCATCAAATAGAAATTACTTTGATCACATACACAAACATACATCGATCACATATGTATAAACACAAATTTTAGTCGAAGGAAATAACAGTAGCAACACAATTATATATATAAATGTTGTAAAATGTATACAATACTAATAGAATATGAAATCCATGGCATCAAAATTTCCAAACAATTATCTAAACAAAAGCTAGAAGTCTATGGCTCAAAAGGAGCCTGCATCACTCAGCCCTCTTGCATGGGCGTCTAAGATAGGTCTTGGATGATGATGCAGCCATGATCTATCCTTGTGTTTCAGTGACACCCACACCAACATCCAAGGTGTCTGCTCATGCTCTATCCTCCTCCTCTACCATGGCTACTGCCTCTGCCTCTCTATCCACTTGGTCAACTCAATCAAGGTCATCGTCACTAAGGATAGGATCCTCAACCTCAGTGATCCAATCTGATTGTGGATCAACCTCCTCTAGTGTGATGGGTGATAAGCCAGTGCCCAAAATTTGTTTGTGGTGTAGATGAAAGTTGTAATGAACATAAGCTAGATCATACTGACAATCTATTGTGCTTCTTGGAGTGTATGTGCTCAAACATACTCCAATTGCGCTCACAACTTGAAGCACTGCATAGTTGACTCAATACTCGAATTGCAATCCACTGAAGATTTGGTACCTTAGCACAAATCTTTCCCACCGTGCATTCAAGATGAAAAAAAGAAAAAAATCAATCTCATTGTCTAACTTTTAAGTTTCAATATTTAATAATAATAGAAAAAATGAGTTTTAGTTTTTAAACTTATATTATGCTCTTAATAAACTTTTACCTGGCTTGCAATGTCAATTGAGGAGCCTTACATATATCTCGTGCAAAGAGATCTTGTTGTGCGGGACAAAATCTTAAATTCGGTGACTATTTGTGCTCCAACACTAAAATCAGACATCATCCGCTCTATGATTGTGTAGAGCCCACTTAGAACGTTGTCATCCGCCTTGAAATCAAGGTGGAATTGGAATGTTGGATTGAGTAAAATATGTAGTTGTATGTAGGGGCTTGTGAAGCTGAAGGTGCCATCGTCTATCAATGATTTCCCAAATGGGGTGATACTTATCATCAACTCCCCCATAAAAAGATCTAATGGCTTATTTGGCCCTATCCATGCCCTCATATTTGTAGCCCATTGTGGGCTTCTCCCCATCAACAACTCATAGGAGAACCACTAAAGGCTCTGCGATCTGCAATTATTGAGAAACATTAGCATAAGAGTCAACAAAAATAAGTAAATAAAATAAAAATGGGAATGAAAATATAATGTAGAATTAGTATTTACATTTACCTTTATGATCTCTGTAGTAGGTACCCAAAATCCTTGCTCATCAAAATCCAATTTGCTATATCTTCCCTTGCATTGGTCTTAGCATTTGATGAGGAAGTCCACTTATCACGAAGATGCGTCTCAAATCTATTTTGACTACAACAAGGATTGTAATGTGATGAAATTGGTAGCAAACCGAATATTGTAGGACGAGACAACTCCTTTTGCCTTGTGACTTGCCTCATTAGGTTGAGGACCCATGTGTGATTGTATATGAATTTACAAATATTTTTTGCTATCTCCACACATGCTTTGATCCATGTAAACTTGCCAAGATCATCGAATATGAGGTCAAGACCATGAGCAACACGAGTCCAAAATAATGATGGGTGCCTATGCATTAGTAGTCTACATGCAACAACATAATTTTTTGCATTATTTGTAACTACTTGCACCACATTCTCCTCAACCACATCAGCCAAGACTCCCCACAAAGCCTTGCAAAAGAATTCAACATTTTTGGTGTTCCCTAATGCATAAATAGATTTGATGAACACTATGCCACCTAAGAAAGAAACAAAATCAATGATTCAATAAAGCATAAATTAAAAATCTTGATTATTAATTTTAGGAAATAGAATCACTTGAGGAAGAAACAAGAAAATTGAGCTACAATCTATTTCTTTATTCATCCAACCATTAGTCATGATGGTTGCAACCCTTTTTACTCCATATTTGTTGCTGCTCCTCTATTTTGGATTTCACATCAACCACCTTTTGTCACAAAATGACACCCTTTATCTCCTCATCATTAAGGGCTTTGAACCCTGCCTTGCATACAGTAATGGCATCAACCGTGTTTTGCCAATAAGGAGATCTAACATAGCTAAATAAAATAAAATAAGTATTGTAAAATGGAGAATTGAAATTTGTATTCAACATACTTCTAAACAAAAAATTCAAGAGACATAGAATCAACTATCAAGCTATATATTTCAAAAAAAAAAAAAAGAAAAGAATTACTTGGCTTTATAGAATAGAATGCTGCAATAGAACCAAAAGTCTGTAATTGCACTTTTGGTTGCATCTTTTTTATCTTTGTTCAAAACCATGCTCTCAAGTAACGGTTGGGAAACCGGAGTATTGCGTGGAAAAATATATGAATCCAACCTAGATGCATGAACTCTAGGCCTAATGCTAACATTGAAACTGCCACTACCACTACCACTACTAGCACCTGAAGATGCAGGAGTGGAAGAAGAAAAGTTTTCTACTCCAACAATGATTGTCATCTCCTTTCTTTGACTTTTTTTTAATTCTTTTTCTGCTCATAGGTTTCTAATTGAACTTGCACTTGACGCATAATCTCAGGAGGCACTTTAGGGCATGGATTAGCATCTGGACCTCATATATGTGCATGATGATATTTCAATCCAGTAATGTGTCCCCCAAGCATAGTTGTTTTTCAATGAAAACGTGTTACCTCTCCTTTCTTTTGCCTAGGGGTAATAATTGCATGTTTCCAACAAGGATCCTTTCTAATTGGAGTTTGAGACATTGTGATAAAGGCAATTTATAAATCTAAACAATTTTGTAATAAGACATAAATAGAAAAAAATTAACATGCATGCTTTATAATTAAACTAATATAAAAGAATTTGGGGTTTGCAACTATAATTTTTTTTTTTTACAAAAACACCTCGGGTCTGTTCAACAAAAAAATTAAAGACACCTAGGGTACGTTATATGTAGAAGAGAAATGAAATTTTGGTGAAGAAAAAACAAAACAACCTTCAAAATTCAGGCTTACCTCTTAAATCTTTCTTGAAATCAATAGAGAGCTCTTTCTGATCCTTTGTAAACTTCTCTCGATGCACCAAGAGTAGCTACAAACTTGCCCCAATGTGATTCAACCACCGATTTTTGCTCAATCTCTTTTTTGGTTTTCGTTCAGTGCAAATCAATTTTGTCTCAAATCTCTTTTTTTCCCTTCTTCTTTGGCTTGAAAATGAAATGAAGTGCCTTTTAGGGTGAAGGAGACAATTATAAAACAAAAAGTTGTGATTGTCATTGTTTATGTTGTTTTTTTAATGTTTGCACGACTGTGTCTC
>VDFB02070382.1:0-15042 GCA_007258455.2 Sequoia sempervirens
GGCCTTGGTGGAGGTTTGGTGTTGTTCTGCAAATTTGAAGGGTTGAGACCGTTGAGGGTGAGTTGATGCTTGCAGGTTGAAGGTGTTTCAAGGAAGAGTTCATCATTTTTGAATTGAAACTAGTTTGTTGTTGTGAGTTTAATCTTCACCTTGGCTCTGCATCAGTTATAGTTGGATAGGAGTGCAATAATGATGATGATGCATGGATTATGATTTTATATGCTTTATGGATGATGCTTTTATGCTATGAGATGGGTTTGATTATACAAATGATATGTGATGCACTTTATTTTTGTATTTTCTAATGCAAATATATGATCTAATGCATATATGGATGTATGATATGATATTTCTTTCTAATGTATGTATGACATGCAAATGATTGTGCAACTACATGAGAATGATATGTTTTTTAATGTCAAATGTACTCAATCCATTAATGATAGAGATAACATCATTTTGAAAATTGTGCCAGCCTTGGAAAATCTATAAATGTAGATGCAAAAACTAATATGGATGCACTCTACTTTAACCATGCATATCTAAATATGCAATGTTGTCATCATATCAGCCGATTTTTCATGCTTTTATCATCAGAGTCATTTGAATTGTTGAAAGTGAGTACAAACATCGATGGTATAATTAGACCATGATGACCTAAGTACTACTTCCATGATTTTTGATATTGCAAGTTAACACAAGCATCTAGGTATAATTGAACTGAGATGACCTGAGCATTGCTTTTGTAAAACAGATAAGAGTTAATCATTTTCCTATACAAATTCAGAATGTCATCAGTGATACTTTGTAGAGCACATCTCACGACAATTCACATAGTAGTAATGATCAACTCAAAGATAGAAGACAAAGAAAAATATCATACTCCATCTTAGCTTATCTAGTCCATGACTCCCTTGAGTTACTCTAGAGAAATGATGACAAAAATCAAGATAAAACAGTTGAACATTCATGCTAAAGTGATAAAACCATGATTCAGTAGGAACATCATCCATTTTGGTTTGTTTTTTATTGATTTTGTTGTTGATTTGGATGGTTGATATGTAAAGTTTGATGATTGATGTTCAATGTTAATGTTGCAATATAATAATTGTGTTTGTTGTGTTGTTTGTTGTTTTAAGCTCAAATTTTATTGCCCCAGGTGAGTTCAAGATTTTTCCCCCAAGCCAGGGTGAAACACGGTTGCACTACCAGGGTATGTACATGAGGTTTTTCATGATAACAAGCATAATGATGGCGAAAGCAAATGAATGACACATGCTCAAATAGATGGAAAAACTAATCTATCACAAATAGTGCCTGTTGCCAAGTTTTCACTACTTGTTTTTATTGCACTTTTTTTGGTATTTTTTGATTTTTTTTTCACCAAGATGCCTATTTTATAGGTTTTCATCAGGGTGACCATTTTTTCAGGACATTTTCCCATTTTTTTGTATTTTTTTAGGACTTTTACTATGCACTTGATGAGTTAGGTGTAGAACTTCTTGAGATGAAGATTGTTGATAGGTTCCTCAAACAAGTCCCCTTTAGGTGTAGACAGTTGATAGGCTCCAGATCCGTAGCCTAGCTTGTTGATGCCTTGATCTTGTGTGGATGACTGTGCAAGATGTAAGGACCTAATCAGAATGAGGAGTACGAGTGGTGAATATGGAGGATGATAGATGTGACAGATAAAAGAGGCTATGATAGGATCCCTAATGTGCACACTACGTGGGACATCAGGCTTCAGATGAGTTATAGTACGTGAAGAGGTCATCCTCAAAGACACATTGAAAGACATCACTAATGGAGGTGTAATGATATGACAAATATGTGAATATGGATGGGTGGAATGGAATATGTGGTGTGAGTAAGGGTAACATGGATGGAGACCTTAGATCAACAAGTTCTTTCTTTGATTTTCTTCCTTGATAGACGCCCCCAGTGATTTTTAAGGGAGAGACATCTTTGGAGATTGACTTTTTCTTGCTTTCACTTTTGACTTTTATTTTTTATTTGTCTGATAGCTTTTTATTTTGGCTAGGGGACTTATCTGGATCTTTTTTTTCTTTTTGATGTGTCCAATAGCTTTTTATTTTGGCTAAGGGACTTTTCTTGATCTTCTTTTGTTTTTGATTTGTCCAATAGCTTTTTATTTTGGCTAAGGGACTTTTCTTGATCTTTCTTTCTTTGCATGCTTTCTTTTGATTCTAGATCTCCATTTGAAAAAGGCACTTTTACCTTTAATTCTTGAATTCTCTCATTTATATTTTCTTTGAGTGATACTTGTTGATCTATGTCTACAAGGTGGATGGATTTGGGTGAGATGGATGGAATATGTGAAGTAAGGGGAATATTTAGTGAATGAATGGGAGTGGTGATGTCATTAGAGGGATCTTTGAGACTATCATTTTCGGTACTATTAACATCAAAGGAAGCTTGCACATCCTTCATGACTTGGCATGATGACTTAGTAGAGGAAACAATAGGAGATTTGTATCCTAGCCCACGGCAAGTGGGATGGAAGAATGATGATTGGATATCCTAAGTGGGGTCATGATCAAAGAGTGGGTTATCATAGATATCCTGGTCAAATAGGGGGTTATCATAGGTATGAAAAGCTTGAGTGGAAGCAGATATGGGAAAGGTAGGTGTATCATCAGGATCCCAAAAAATTTCAATCCAATCATGGTCATCTTTCTACATTCCTTTTGTAGCTATTTTGACATCATTGTTGGAATTCTGACCTTTCTCGATGATAGTAGCAGTATCTTTTGCTAGAAAATTATCTAAACGGTATTCTCCATATCCTAAATCATGGATCTAGACCATGGGGTTTGATAGTGAAATAATTGAAGTGGATGCTTTTAAGGATTCAGGATCAACATATGTTTGAGAAAGGGGTGCTTTATGATTGCTCGGGATTGGGATTTCAACTTTTGGGCTTGGATTATGGCAACACATGAAAGGATTGGGATCTCCTTGTATTGTGATTTCAACTCCATTATGTGGGAATTTGATATATTGATGGTATGTAGAGGATACTGCTTGCATTTCATGTATCCAAGGTCTTCCAAGGAGGATATTATAGGTCAAGGGAAGATCAAGGACTTGGAAAACCACATCTTTCACCACAGGGCCAACTCTGATTGGTAGAGTAACTGATCCTTTAATTAAGCGCTCCTCTGCATCATATGCCTTCATGGTAATCTTTTTACTGGAGTCTTGCATTTTTTTAATATCCCAATGCATGGATAAACTTTAAAGTGTAGATATTTATACCAACCCCTCCATCTATTAAAACATGTTTGACCAAAGATTTATGGATCAAAACCTCAATATGAAGTGGAGCGTTATGCGGATGGGTGAGTGATGCATCATCATTTTCTAAAAATGATAGACAATGAGGTGCGGTCAAGTGTCCCACCATAGCTTGGGATTGACAAACTTCCAAATCGGTTGGTACAATGTCTTGTTTATCATTGATTTGATTGTTAACTGCAGAAATGTTAAGAATGGTAGTGTCATAGACATAGTTTACATTCTTTCCTTTGTTGTTTGATGAAGATGATTCTCCTTTTTTGTAGTTGGGTAGAGGATTTTTGAATGCTCCATGATCATTATTCATTTGAGGTCCTTCTACCAATACTTCCTTTCGATCAATCAAGTCTTGTACCAAATGTTTTAGTTGCATATAGTCATTTGTTTTATGTCCTTTGTTTCAATGAAAATCACAGTAATGTGTATCGTTCCACCAGGATGGTTTAACTTGTGGGTTATAATCTCGTGCCTCCGGTAATGTTATAAGCTTGGCTGCAAGAAGCTCTTTTAATGTTGATTCAAGAGATTGTCCCAAAGGTGTGATTTTTTTGTGATTTGATGGTATTTTATATGGGGTTGAGGCTGGTTTAGATTTGTTGTTATTTCGATTGTTGTTTTGATTATTGTTTGAATTATTTTTGGAGGAAATAGTTGTCAAGTTAAAGATTGGTTTTTCATTTTGTGTTTCAGCTACGGCATCAATGTTACCAACATTTTTGTTTCTTTTCTAGAATTTTGGTTTTTCATTGTTGTTATAATGATTGGAAGAGTTTTCTGAGTTGTTTCCTTCATTATAGATTTTCAAGACTCCTCTCTTAACGAGGGCTTCTTCAATTTTGAGTCTATTTTCAATCATTTTCTCAAAGCTAGGTGGACATTGCAATTTGAGTCTATAGCTCATCTCATCATTTAGATTATCAATGAAGATTTCCATATTTTCCTTTTTAGGTATAGGACAAGCATATCTAGCAAACAATCTTCTCCATCTTTGTAAAAATATAAGGAATGATTCACCCTTTTTCTATTTTTTGTTGCAAAGGTCTTTCATGGTTATCTCATGTTGGATGTTATAGGAATATTGAGTGATAAAATTATTGACCATCTCTTTGAATGATTTGATACCTGGTGGAAGTTTTGAGAACCATTCCATGCATTGGCCACCCAAACATCATGGAAACAATCTCATCAAATAAGTCTCTTCGTGTGCAAATTCCAAGCTCATGGTTCAAAATTCCCTTACATGATCTATAGGATCAGTTTTACCATTGTATTTATCATACTTTGGAAATTCACAATGTTTGGGAAAAGGAATCATGTTGATTGTTTGGTCACAAGGATATGGGAAAATGTCTTTCAACATATATCTTTTTGTGGTTCCTCTTTGCATGCCAAGAAGTTGTTGCAGATTTTTCATTTGATTAGTTAAAGCATCAATTGGATCTGTGTTTGGTGGATTAGTTTATGTTCTTTTAGGAGGTCCTTTCAATTGAGTAACATCAAAGTCATTAGGCAGTTTCAAACCTTGGTTTTCCAACATCAAAAAGTATTTCTCTCCATCTTTTTCAAAAATATTTTTCATGAACTTGTGGAATTTGGGGTCTTGTTGAGCTGTTTGAATGTCCTCCTTAGTGATTTCATCATTTTCAGGTTGGTGGAATCTATGGAATGGATTTTATTCTCCTTCAGCCATGGTGTTTTGAGTTTCAATTTCTTTTTCCTTAAGTTTTTGTTTTGGAGACCTTGTTAAATCGGGCATATAAGTGTTAAAGTTTCACTAGACTCTGATCTTTGTTGGAGAGTTCCAATGATATTAACTAAGTCAAATAGGATGAAAAATCCTATTGATAAGACTAAGTTAAATCTGATTGTACAGGGTTGTTTCGTGATGAAGGATGACAAATCATGATGGTGAAACTTAGCTTAACAATCATAGATGTGATTGATGATTAAGCACTTTAAGGTGTTAGATCTTAGTTTAGTTAATGTAATTTCACTTGCAAAGTCCAGTTTCTTCAAGTTTAAACCCGTGTTGTGACCGAGGAATGGTTTTTCTCTGAAAAGGATCCCCAAATGTTCTTTCAATTGTCAGATAGATGGTGAAAATAACTCTTTGTTTGTGAATTAACTTGTTTGCTAAAATAAGGTATAGATGCACTAGAAGATGGAATGGATGCACTAAAAGATGGCCTAGATGCACTAAAAGAGGATGCAAATGTGCTAGAAAATGGACTATATGCGCTAGAAGATGGGTCAAAAGTGCAGGAAAATAACTCAAATGCGCTAAAACAAGCCAATGATGCACTAGAATACCCCTAAATATGATTCAACTTGGTACTCTATTGGATTATATGGTAAATGCGCTAAACAGTTTTGCAAATGCGTTGGAAGATGGAACAGATGCGCTAGAAAAGGACCTAGATGTGCTAGAAAATTGGTCAAATGCGTTGGAAAATGACTCAGATGTGCCAAATTATGAGCTAAATGCACTGAAACAGGGAATGCATGCACTAAACTGGAAGTGTTTCACTATTTTTAAAGTTTGTCCAGTTTTTTTTTTTGAATCAGTGAATTTGAATGTTTTCAGGGGATAATCTTTTGAACAATGATTTTTGTCTACTTTTTCCTATTTGTGAATATTTGAATTAAGTGTTCTTAAATGGTGATTTCTTGAAAAATGATTTCAAACACAACAAGTTGTAAAATAGTTGTTTCAACCTATGAACTAAACATTAAGTGTATGTTCAAGAATCTAGTTTGATCCATTTTTATTTCCACAGGTATAGAACAAGAGCAAACAAATTAGATACTCCTAATGTCAAGGGTCATTAATAATATCACAACCCACATCTTAGAACTATGTCAGCTCACACAGTCGTGTCACCCCCTAGAGGGCGCCCATTTTTTTTCCTTTCTCGGGTCTTAACCAAAGTCGAATCCTCCACTTTTGGCCAGTAATCCCTTATAGTTATATGGTGAGTATCTTGGGGGAAGATTCTTCCCTCCCCTTGCATTGTGAATATTAAAAATGTTCAGAGACTGACTCGGCTGGCTTCTACACTTAAATTTCATAGTAAGGGTTTCCATTCGGTGTGGAAAATGATAAACTCCCTCAGGATACCTCCCAACCTTTAGAAAAAATGCTTTGGGGATGGTTATCTTGCACACTACCATTAAATGTGAGTTTCCTCAGATTCACTTTTGATTATAGTGGGTCAAAAAACTTGGCTTTAGTTGTTCCCACTTAGGTCATTCTCATAGGGTGAGTACTTTTTCCCACTATGATAGGTCTTCTAAAGGTGCTATCAAAACATGAAAGAGTGAGTTGAGCATTCTGGTCACCCAATGAAGGGGAGATAATAGGCCTATCACTTTGTAAGCACAACAAACAGGGTGTTCATTAACCTCTTAATGAAACTAGATGCCTAATTTAATCAAAAGAAAGCAAAAATGACTCTAGCCCCTACAAACACCATCAATACTTTCAGATAATTGTCTTTGACAACGTTTAAAGTACCTACAAAATAGAAATACATCAATCAGTATCCAGAATTTAGAGTTCCTATAAAGAAAACCAGATGCGCTAAAATAGAGGCCATATGTGCTAAAAGATCAATCAGATGCACTAAAAGAACTACTGAATGCACTAAAAAAATACTGAATGCACTAAAAAAACTACTAAATGAGCTAAAAGAACCCCTCAATGTGCTAAAAGATGATCCTAATGCGCTGAAAGATGAGTTGTATGTGATGTAACAGGGACTGGATGCACTAAAATATGTTTCGTAAGTGGTAAAATAAACCATGGGTGTGCTACATAGAAGTTCACGTCCAAATTTGTAAACAAACTTTCTAAAAAATATTAATAAAAACAGGGTTGAGCCCCACAATGGGTGCTAATTTACGTGAAGTATTAAATATGTGAGTGTAAAAACAATACAACACAATCAATGAAACATTATATTAGAGAGAATTCAAATAACAATAATCAAATTGAAAGAACAAACTCTCTAATGTCATCCCATTGTTCTCTATCTCTAGGGATTTTTCAAATCATTGTGACTCTTAGATTGTTTGTATGCACAAGACTTGTCAAATGACAACCTAAAGAATGAGATGCTGGAAAATGCAAGGAATCTATTCGTACATGATTGATAAACTATATGATTGATGAGTGATATGATAATGATGCTAATGTTGTTGTATGAAAATGAAAGTTATGCTATGATAATGATGTGATGAAACTACAGAAACTAAGATGCAGCTAACAAAAAAGCCATGCTTATGCTAAATGATTCTAAATGCTAAAAAATGCCCACAATGCTCTAATGAAAATTCTATAGAGTAAGATTGCTTAAGATTGGGATCCTTTTGCTGTAGAATGAGGTTGTATTTATAGATTTTCTAAGGCATATTCTGATGTGGCAACAACCAATGGTCAAGATTTTAGCTGGAGAGATTGAGGGTGGAGGATGAAGAAGTTAGAGAGAATCAAGGAGAGTGCTACCTTTAATAAAACAATTTGCCAAGTGTTAGGAAGAATAAATGGAAGAAGAGAGCCAAGTGTCCCAAAGTTGTTTCAGAATTTGTTGAAGATAATGCTAAATTAAATATTTGACATATTCAATTTGTTGAGACACATGATGAGGTGGAAGGAGGAAAAAGCTGTAGACATGTGACTAAATTTAAATTCTAGAATTTAAATTTAATAAGAGGAAAGATAATTAAATAAAACAAACTATTTAAATTTTTTTATTTAATTAAGATTAGAAGAATGTGATTTAAGATAGAAGAGTTAGAAAATGAACTATATAAATAAATTTAGGATTTATTTATAAGTAGACAAAATAAATATTAATTAATTAAATAATTTGTATTTAATTAATTAGTTACCCAAACTGATTTTAGGTGTATACAAAATCTATTCAGCATTATCTGACTCCTACACTTAGCAGCTCTATGTCCAAATTTATTCCATGCAAAACATTGTCTAGAAAAGAATCAAAATTTTTGATTCATTCTACTTATACATTTTGTTGCCCTATGACCAAATTTATTGCATAAAAACAAATGCCATTGAAAGATGAGTACCTTTGAGCATTGGTTTTCCTGATAGGAGTTCTTCCAATGTTGCTTCTTTAATTCTTGAAGTATCTGCTATTTCCTTGAGATTACTTTTGATTGTCAACCTTGTTAGATGTTTGATTCACCTTTGAGCTTTATCCTTCTTCAAGTCCTAAACCAATTTTATCCTTAGAAGGTTTATGAAAAGAAACCAACTCATCAAGCATCATAGTACTTCTTTTGAATTTATCCTCATGAGCTCTTTCTTTTTCCAACTCAGACCTTAGGGTTACCATTTCTTGCTCAAGCTTTGTACATTCATTAGCCTTGCTATGAATTTCAGCTTTCTGGAAGTCCTTAATTGTCTTCTTCTCTTCCACTTGCACTTTTAGAACAATAATATCTTCATTTGCTTTCTTCAACTAATCACTGACTTCTTTATGCCTTTCCTTCAACTTCTTGATTTGCTCTCTTATTTTTTTGATGCATTCATTTGCTTCCTTTAGGTTCTCCTTCAGAATTTATTTCTCACTTTCAATTATGTCTAGATCTTCAAGAGTAGCATGGATTTCTTCAGTTACAGAGATCTCTTCCAGAGGAATAGGAAACATTTTTTTAGCTACATGTTCAGACTCCAAGATCTTCCTCAATCTATTAAGCTTTTCTAAAGGAACCAAGCTTTGATACCAATTGTGGAGCACCTAGAATACTAAGAGGGGGTGAATCAGTATTCTACTAGACCATTTAGTTGGTAACCATTCAATGATTAAAATATATCTAACTGCGACTACAAACAAAGACATGAAGGGAATCATAACACCACATGACAGATGAACACCAAGATTTTTACGTGGAAAACCCAAAATGGGAAAAACCATGGTGAGGATTAGCTCACAATACATTATAATCGGTTATAAGATTTTACAAGGGCACACTGCTAGGAAACACTATCCTTGAAAGGATCATGGCCTGAAATGATTACAAAAGGAGTGTGGTTCATCGCCAAAAAGTGAACTGATATAATACACCTTTCATGTGATGAGTTCAGTTCCAATTAAGCTTTGGAATACAAAATCATGCACTTGTTTGTAGGTTCACAACATATACTGCCTTGATATATCACTTATACAAACAAACTTTAACAATATCATACTATCGTGCATCATCACTTATCACTTGTATATCTCACATCTATTATCCCTTCAATACATTTTTTTTTGATATATATATGCTATTATATCTACATACATCAATTAGGTCGACCTAATTAGATGTAAACATACTTGATCCAAAAATAGCTTGTCAGTTCAAACAAAACCTTTTTTGTGCTCAAACCAAAATGTGCAAGGCATAAATTAGGTCGACTCAGACCTAAGAAAGATCTCTTAAATATCCATGAAGTGTATTAATCTTCATACCACTTACCCATGCCGGACAGAGGAAGACTCATACCACTTTGCACAACTCTGAGCAAAAATCTATATGGCGATCTTTTGTCAATTATATCTTTCAGCCCATTCAACCAAAATCACTGAAAACTTGTCCATAGATGAATTTAATAGTCCTAAATAATATATTAAAGCCACATAGGTCAATATTCCAATATGAGGGATTTCAGACCAAATTATCAGATCAAGGTAGTAGAAAAATTGTTTACCGGATGGACAAAAACTATCACCAAACAATGTTGGCATCAATGACAACACATCAGAGGGTTTCTTCTTCATCCTTCCAACATTGTGAAGTTTCTTTGATGTTTTTGGAAGTATGGTGTGGCATGTATGAGTGATTTTGGGTCCTAGCTAAGGTGTTTTGTGGTCCACCTTCATTCCTTTCCATTATGGGAATGTTTTGGTGCCAACCTGATTTGAATTTGCATGGTTGA
This sequence comes from Sequoia sempervirens, assembly GCA_007258455.2. Classification (NCBI taxonomy): domain Eukaryota; kingdom Viridiplantae; phylum Streptophyta; class Pinopsida; order Cupressales; family Cupressaceae; genus Sequoia; species Sequoia sempervirens. The sequence goes on from VDFB02070382.1 coordinate 10,265, forward strand.
GGTGCATAGCTGACCTTGGAGAATGTGTTCAAGGTTGAAGATGGTATAAATATGAGTTGAGTTGTTGAGGGATGATAAGATATATGAGCATGATATGAATGATGCGAAGTGTAGAGTTATATGGTGCAAATTTGTTCAGTGCAGTGAGAACTTTAATGTGTTAGATTACTAAATGTAGTGAGTAGAAGGTGTCTATAATTCTTCACAAAGACTGCCAAGGTGTTGATGATGATGTGGTGGATTTTTCCATTGAGATCGATTTCTCGTTATAAAAATCTTCTCCATCTGTTGGCATATTGTTGTCATTGATGTAAAAAGGGGATATTTGAGTGGTATCACATGAGGGAGATTGTTGGCATGATGTCAAAAGGTGTTATTGATGCCATGGAGCTTGGTGGATCAGATTCTAGGATGTTTTTCCAAAGTTGCAAAGTTGCTCAAAATATTGCAATGTTGTCATGAAATATTGTCATGACACTATAGACACTAACTCATTTGACTGCAAAATCTGATGAAAATGTCCGACAAAATATGTATAATTTGATGTGTAATTTTCAATTTTTTGAAAGTTTATCCCCGACGTTCGTCAAAATTTTGACAAACCTGGGTTTCGTCAAAATTTCGACTATCAGTTTCGTCGAAATTTCGACAAACATGAAAAATAGAAAAAAATAAAATTGTGGCCGACATAAAGAAAAGTGAGTTCGCACTTGATTTATTGCGACAGTATTTTGCTCTACTTGAGACAGTTTGTGGAGAACTAAGGAGGATTTTCTTGGGAAAAATCAGAAAAAATTCAAGAAGATATTGCCAGGTGGAGGGTAGTCATTGTCTTTTTGCAGAATTCAGTTGTGAAGTCATATTTGTAGTTCCAAGTTTCAAAAACATATTTTAAAGCAACATCTCATTAGATTTCATTTTTATAGGTTTAGGGTTTTGAGAATTTCATGTCCAGATTTTGTTGTGTGGAATCACCATAAGATCACAACCAAGGAACAAATTCTTGTGACTGAAATTATGTGATCCATAACTCTATTGTTCATGTGGCATAGTTGTGCTATAAAAAATACAAGATGCATTCATGCGTGACCCAAGTTTAATGTGGCTATGTTGTGATATAAATGTAGGCACTCATATAATGTAGGTGTCAATCATCATTGGGTGCATTCAGGTTGTCTCAAGTTTAACAGGTTAGGATGTAATTATAGCATGATCGAAGAGTGATTACCTCTAGCTGCAATAAAGAGCCTATAACTCTGGTTGATATGTAGAGTGGTTGTGTTATATCAATTATGTAGTGCATTCAAGCACAACCCATGTTTAATGGGCTATTCTAGAGAGTGATCAAGATTTTCTAAACCTTATGAATGTTACTTAAAAGTGTATAGCTTAAACTACAAACCAAGTTTGTTACATACTTGAATGCAATCTTGGGTTACCACAAACTATAATAATGTGATATGCTAATAACCAATATGGAAAGTATTAAAGCAAGACCCATGATATATAGGATACATTTCCCTGATCAGGTTTACATACCTTAATGATCAAACACAAGCTTCTACACACTCTAGGATACAATCCAAGATCATACCACAACTTTGTCAAGACAACTAATTTTCTGACCCAAGATTTAAGGTTGTTTTTTAATACCAACAGAAGCATTGGTAAGAGCATGATTAGGGTACAAACCCTAGGCCTCTATAGAAACATAAACAATAACTATAGCGGATTAGTGAGGTTGCAATACCAGAAAGATTGAGACATTGTAGGTAATAACAAAATCTTACAATCTAAAGATTGTAGCCAATAACAAGCACACTATGTAGCTTAGTGACATTTGTAAATGCAATCTACTGGTAAGAAGAATGACAGTCACTTGAGATGTGATAGTCAAAAAGAGGCTGAGCAGTGACAAGATAATAAATCTCAAACCTTGCATAGTAAAGTGGAGATTTTAACAATGAGTTTCCTTACACCCTTGCTGACCTTAAGGGTTTTTCAAATGCTTTTGGTAGTGTTAGACAAGGAAAATGCAATCAAGGAATGACTGTCCAAATGAAGTAATAGTGGTAATCATAGGTTCAATGTTTCTTCTTAACCATTAATGTATAATGGAGGTAGTGGATTGCATGTTTGAGCATTTTTATGAGACTCATCAAAGATGGGAGAATAGTGAATAATGCCTTGTGGACTGTGAAGTAGTGTCAATAAGGTTGAAGGATCTTACAAACTACAATACTATGAAACAATGAGTCCCTTGTAGCAAGTAGGCAGTCTATAGGGCATAGTTTGATTTTATAGAAGGATGCTCATGAAAGGAATCTTCAAGTGATAGTGAGTGAACTGTTTGAGATTGCAGTTGAGGGTGCAATACCCAGTCTTAAAGGAAGTTAGCAAAGTAGTAAATGTGCAAGAAAATCAGATCGTACACAACAAACAACTCACAATGTTATCTTGCATAATGCCTTGAGTTTGAAAACAAAAATCTCATTGTATCTTCATGATGAAAGTGGTGACCTTAATGGTCAATCACTGGCAACCATGATTTTAAAACATTCTATTGTGCTTATAGAAGCAACATTTTAAGCAAGGTAGTGAGTGGTGGTTTGGAACAATGGCAGGTATGAAGGACTTGCTTTATATGCATACTATGTAGTCTAGCTTAAGACATCGTTCTTAGAAGAGGTTGATGGTGGATTATGCAACTCAAGGGTTACCATGAAAAGGATTAAAGCAAAGACTGAGATCTATTTAAAATCCACGGTAATGAAGATATTAAAGATGTTACATGCAAAACCCTAGTAGCTGGAGTAATGAATACAGTGCCAAAGAGGATAGTGTGCTGGGGCAGATTTAGGAGATCTCCACATTATCTAATTACAAGGAAATACATCATTTATTTATTTTTTTAATTAAAATAAATCATTCTAAACCCTATATAGGATACATTAATACTTCAAAATCCTCTGAAGGAATTTGAGATTATGCAAATATATGTCAAGTAAATATACCTAGATTACAAATAGTAGGGGGAACAATGTAAGATTTGTTGAGCAGAGCAGGAATGAGATAAGAAGCAATGAATCCTATGCATCCTTTCACGCACATCTCCTCACCATTCTTTGTCATTCTTTACAGAAAAATTTCTCCATTTTGGCGGTCTATGCTTAAAAATAGTGTTTTGACGAAGGTTCTAGAGTATGTTTATTAAAATGAAAACTCCATTCTGGTGGGCTACGCCTGAAAATTAGATTTTGAAAAAAGTTTTAGAGTATGTTTATTAAAGTTTTAGAGTATTTTGGCAGGCTATATTCTTGATTCCTTAAATGATTTATTCAAATGGATTCTGACTAAATAAATGATTAACTATTTAATCATTTTTATTTGTGTGACTAAATAATTTTTAATCAACAACCAAACTAGTAATTTATTTACTCATTTATAGTTGAGTTGCAAAAAATGAGCAGAATTTAGTCATTTTTAGTTGTTGTGACTAAATTTTTTAGTTACCTAGTCATTTATTTTCCAAATTCTACTAGTGTGTGCTTCCTTGTGTGATTAGGGATCTATCAATGTTGAGGGCCCTAGGGATAAGCTCATCATAAGAAGTGACACATTTCATCTTTAACTAAAAGGATAAATCCGTACTGACATTAATAATGATGATTCTGACTTGTTGCTCCTTAGGAACAGGTTACTTGCTCTTACTAGCTCACTACCTCCATTGTTGTAGGAATTTTGCAATCAAGTTCAATATTATGATTTTAGGAGTCTTAACAGTTGGAAATCATAGTAAAATCAGAATTTAATAAGTTTTGGAATTAGCATTTTAAAGTGTTTTTTGGGATCATTAACTTTAGACTATCTTCTCTTTTGCAGGGGTGGTTGCATGCCAAAAATTTTTGGTGTAAAATATTGGAATTATTAGATTTTGTTACCTGTCTATGAATAAAAATTATTGGAGTGTGAGTTTGATATTTTTTGAAGATCTAAATAGTCAAGCTTGGTAAAGAAAAATCATGTCAGATAATATTAGTCAGAACAAAATGAAGAGACACTTGATAGATTGTGGGCTAGATTGAAAAAGAAAGGGTGATGGGAAATGTTATTGTCCTTGCAATAATTGCAAGGGCTTAAAGAGAGACAAATTTTAATCACAATAGCTGAGAAACATTGTAGGCAACATGGTCATGTTGAAGGGGGTGCATGATCCATTGGTAAGTTGTTCATTATATGTGTTTATATTGATTGAATTTGTAAATGTTTATATCATTTTAACATTTTATATATATATATATATCACTTGATCATGATCATGGTTTATTTGTGTCTATCATTATTATAAGGTGGGGCTTAGGGCAGATGATATGGATTATCACAACCCAGAGAATGTGGTTTTGCAAGCAAACGAACATGGAGATGTGAATATCGAAGATGAAGTTAATGATCCTATGGAAGAAGATGATCGTGCGCCAGAAAACACAGTTGAAGATGATGGTACGAATACATTGATCCATGACACATTTAGTGGCAGAGCTGATCATGATGATCAAGATGACTTTGATGATGTTCATGATTTACCTGTACTTGACAAGGCATACGAGCCCCTTTATGAAGGCTCCCAAGCAACTCTTCTCTCTGCTGTATTGTTGCTGTTGAACTTGAAGGTTATGAATGGTTTATCAAACATAGCAATCTCCCGCAGGATGTTAGGTATGTCATATATATATGCTTTTTCATCTATTTTAATTGTTGTTAGTTCATCAGCTAGTAAA
>VDFB02070383.1:0-24841 GCA_007258455.2 Sequoia sempervirens
TGGACAACTATTTACATCAGCAAGGCTTCAAGAAAGGATGTGCTGACAACAATCTCTACATCAAAATGGAAGGTAATCATATGGTTATCATTGTTATTTATGTAGATTATATCATCTTTGCTGGAAGTCATGATGATTTGTGTAAGAAATTTGTTGATCAAATGCAATGTAAGAATTTGAAATGTCAATGATAGGTGAGCTACCCTACTTTCTTGGTTTGCAAATTTCACAATTAGACAAAGGAATTTTTATTTCAAAAACCAAGTATGTTAAAAACATGTTGAAATAGTTTCAAATGGATGATTGTAAGCCTGTTAGTACACCTATGGTGACTGGTTGCAAGCTGTCCAAGAATGATGATTCACTTGATGTTGATCAAATCATGTTTAGATCCATGATTGAAAATCTATTGTACCTTACTGCCTCTAGACTGGATATTGTACAAGCAGTATGTATGGTAGCTAGATTTTAGTCTTCTCCAAAACAATCTCATTTGAATGTTGTAACAAGAATTTTCAGATATTTGCAAGGTAGTTTGACCTATGGTTTATGGTATGCTAAACATGATGACTTCACATTGCAAGCTTACATATATGCAGATTGGGCTAGGTGCATAGATGACAGGAAGAGCACAAGTGGAGGTGCTTTCTTCCTTGGTGGTCGATTGGTCTCTTGGCATAGTAAAAAGAAATAATCTATTTCATTGTCTATAGTTGAAGTAGAATACATAGCTACTGCCTCATGTTGTCAAGTTCTCTGTATGAAACAAACATTCAGGTAGAATATTCAGAACCTATTTCCATTATGTGTGATAATTCTAGTGCAATCAATATTTCTAAGAATCGAGTTATGCATTCAAGAACTAAACACATAGCTATTAAGTACCATTTCTTGAGAGAAAAAGTGAGTGAAAAAGAAGTTCAACTTGAATATGTGAATACTGGTGAGAAAATAGCTGATATCCTTACAAAACCATTGCCCAAAGAGACATTTGAATATTTGAGAATGAGATTGTGAGTTGTATCTCCCTCTTCTACAACTTAGTTGGATAAGGAAGTTTATGATTTAGGGGGAGCTTATTAGATTTCATCTTACATCTCTAAGTTTTTTCTACTCCAAGGGAGTAGAAGTGTCAAGTTTGAAGATTCAAGGAAAGATGGTTGCTGCTCATATCATACACCTATACACTTCTTATCTCTAATAGTAGTTTTTGTTGTCCATGATTATTTCTTCTCCTTACATGTTTCTTCATGGAGAAGATTATTGTTGTCCATATTGGAAAATACCTTACCATTTGGTTAGTCCAGATATGAATCTTGTTATGTACATGATAGGGGGAGACAATTTGAATGTCTCTTCAATTTTATGACATAGGGGGGAAGCTACTTTGAAAGTTATGCAAGCACAGTGGTATTTGATCTGAAAGTGGTCTTTATGACACCCTTTTCCATTGTTGTCAAAGGGGGAGAAAGTTATCTAGATGGAGAAGTTTATCTGTATGATGTGGAGATACTTTAGTTGAAAGCATATCAATCAATTGGTTGAAATCAATTCCAAAGGGTGAGATTGTTGGCATTGAGTTTGTTGGTTGGAATTAGATTGCCATTGATGTCAACTCATGGTATAGAAACCATTGTATGTAGCTATAGGAAGTTCACAGTGTCAAGAAATTCATGTTGTAGGAACCTCACAATTTGCAGTTATAGTTGTGTGTAGTTCACGCTACAGGAACCTCACGATGATAGGAACTTTACAGTTCAAATAACATCTTAATGGCTTGTCAACAATAGTCAACTTTACAACTTGGACCAATGAGGAAATATTGTTTTGGCATATACGTGGCAAAAAGTTTGTGGAACAATGATGTGCTAAGTAATAACTTGGTGAATATGTAGTGATTTGGCCTATTAACTCTTTCTTTATTTGTTAGGGTTTTGTGTGGCTAAAGGGGATTGGTTGAATTATGTATTGCTCAAATGTTATGACAACAAAAGGATAACGTGCAAATTTGAGGACTGCAAAGAAAGTTTTTATTTGTTTCTTCCTTCAACATGAGGTATGGCGGTTTTACCCTAAGTCAACACATCAGATTTTTTTATTTTCTCTTCCATTCAACAAGGCGGTTATCTATGATCGATGCATATCAGATTTTAATCAGGTTTTATAATCTTCTTTCTTTGGCAGTCAATGAAATCATATTTTTGTTGATTCTTTGCTTAGTGAAGAAGTTTCTTTTTGTAGTAGCTCTCAATGAAAATATTTTTAAATCTTCTATTTGAATAACTTACCTGTTGCAGAGTTTGTTCAGTTGATGGAGATGCCCTAGATAAGATTTATTATTTATTGCAGATTAGATATTGAAATCAGATTTGCAAGCTATAGTTAAATTGGGAAAATCGATGCTACAAGAATCTGATTGTTGTTTTGATTAAAAAATAATGAAGAGGCATTTTTAATTAATGACAACTAGTCTAAATATGTGTAGCAACACTGAATCACTTAGTTGCTCAAGAAGAGAATTAAAATCTTGTAGATGGGATAAGAGGAGGATGATAAGATATCTCCAATTAAAAATATATTGCTACAAGAATATCAAAAATGTGCAGAAAGTTGCAACAAAAATGCTAGAATGTTTTTGATATTGGGGAAACAGATTTTGAAGGGATCCGGAACCCTTTACAACCAAAAAGCCAAACTGCTTAAAACAGCCAAAAAGACCAGACTGCAGAAAAGACAGCCTGCAGTCAACAAAAAACCAACTCCCAAACAAGCACCATTAGGTTTTACAATTCGAGTTTCGCTTGTTGGAGCGAAAAGTCATATCGAAAGAAGGCCCAGAGGGTTTAGATTTTTTTCCAGTAACAGTAGTCCAGCCTTCTTCGACTTGTGCCGCCTTAGCCTGCCAAGCCAGCCCAACAATTTCCTGAGGATGAAAATCCGCAGCCCTAGAGGTAACATCAAAGTTTGCCTGAACAGGTGTGGAAATGACCGGAGAGCCACCAGAGATGGGAAACGAAGTACCATCAATAGAGGCAGAAACCGGTCTTATCGTTTGCTCAATATGATTTATCATGGTAGCTCCCCCAGCGGAGGAAGGAGAAACCCTAGCAGCCGAAAGCCCAACAACCTATGAATCAGAAGCCCCAGCAGCTAGTGAATCAGTAACCACCACCTCAGAGAAGCTCCTTGGCTGATCAGATTTCTTCTCAACTGTGTAATGTTGTAGAGAAGCGCCATTCCACCAAGTAGTTGTCTTTGTCTTCTTCTCGAATCCACATTGCGCAGCAGCATGTCCTGTTTTGAAGCACCTTCTACAGCGGAAAGGGACCCCCTCATAATCCAAAAATGTTAGAATGTTACTGATAGAAAGTTTTAGAAATATTTGTTTGAAGACTAGGGCTACAAAATTTCTTTGTTCTATAGTAATAATATATAAAAAAGAAATTATTCATTTGTTGTAACCTTTTCAAAGAGAAAGAGAAGGTACAAGTCTGTGTTTCTATGTGGAGAGAAGAGAGAAAGGGTATGAGTGGAGAGAAAGAGAGAAGATAACTCTGTAAAACAAAGTATGCATTTCTGAGTGTTGAATGTTTTATTTTTGCAGAAGTGTGTGAAGGTATATGATAAGTTTTTGAAGAAACTTATTGTGTTGATGAAGAGGAGATCACAAAGTGTGTTGTGAGGTTGAAAAAGAACAGAAAGGAGACAATTAAGAATACTTGTAGAGGTAGTGAATGATTGAAGACTAGAAGCTGTTTGGGGACAAAAAGTTAACAAAAGTCTTTCAAGTGCAAAAATCTGTTGAAGTTACAAAAATTCATTTGTAACATGATATTCAAATTGTAATCAGAAATCTCTTATTGTATAATCATCCGAGTGGGTGCTTAGATTAGGGGTAGAAGCTCCTTTGAGTTGGTGCTCATAAACTTGGAATTGGTGTTCCTTTGGGTTGGTGCCCATAAATTGTAACAGAAAACATTTTTACTGTGAGGCTGGATTAGAGCAGCAATCTCTAACAGCTATTCTCATCAAGGTTTTTCCCATCTTGGGTTTTCCTCGTATATCTTGGGTTATGGGATGCATTTTGTGTGTTTGGTTTAGTTACCTTTCTTTTGCTCCTGGTTTATTCTTTCAATGTTTATTGCCATATTGCTTAGAAAGTTAAAATTTGTAGTGCACTAATTCACCCCCCCCCTTTAGTGGTCTTTGTGTTCCTTCACTCCCAAGAAGAGTTAAACAGAATGGAAAAGATGGAGAATTTGACCAAGGCCATTGCATATTGGTTCTAACGGGATAGGTATAATGATTACATGGGAATGCGTCACGTTGCCTAGATGTTCAACAAATTCCAGGATTTACAAAAGCAGTTAGAGGCCATGGAGAAGACATGTAAGAGGTTCACCGAGCTATACAGGATCATGTATCCTAAACTTGAGAGCATGCTCAAGCTGCCTGAGAAAACATGGGAGAAGGAATTAGAGCTTATAAAAGATGATCATTGGATAGGTGGAAACTTGGAAGATGGGCCTCGATCACAAAAAGGATGTTCTGGAGAGGGTCTTTCATGAAGTTGAGCTCGACCTTGAATAAGTTATGGAGCACTGGACTGACAACGAGGACTACCTCAAAATGATGACAAACTATGACATGACTGCCCGAGAGCTGGATCCAGAGAAAAACAAGCTATTCTTCCACAAGAAGATAGAGCAAGGGGCTATAAATGCATTATCGTTGGATTTCATGGACTTCACTGCAAGGGCATTTACTTAGTCTAAGTAGGTTATCAAAGCCACACCCAAATGCACCAAAAACTGGGAGTAGATCACCGGAAGATTCAAGAAGTCGACTTTTCAGATCCTCCAATCCAACATCATGGAGTGGGATAAGCTCTAGGATTTGATTTGAAAATTTGTGGAATATGCCACCCTTCAGAAAAATGTAGGAAAGCCAATTATTGATGATGAATATTTGACAGTATAGCTGAAAAGAGAACACAGTCACTAGAAGACAAAACTGCTACAGTGTCAGAGCCACTAGAGGACAAAATAGAGAAAAGACAAAGATGTATTTTATAATGTTATATTTTTGGGGGTAGGTGAAACTCTAGTGTAAAATGAATCTTGGCCACACAATGAAAGTAAATCTTGTCCATTCATTTCACTTTTGGAAAACTATAAATATGGGTCTCCTCTCATTTTAAAAGAGAGTTGAGTTGTGTATAGACATGCTACAAAAATTTAATGAGAATTGCATTGTTTTGATGGATTCTTGTGTTTCTTCACATGTGTGCATGATTCTTCTTCTCAACATTAGATTTTAGCTTTGCTGTTCTAAAATTAAGGTACTTTTAGTTGTTAGTGTTTATACTGCACTTTAATGGTGAAGAATATTATGGTGTTGATGCCTCTTTTGTTAATACTTTTTGTTGTTTATTGATGATGAACAATAGTGCAAAGTTAGTCTGAACATTACTTTATTGCTACACTTAAAATTCATCTATTGTTCATGCTTCACGGTGAATGGATAGTTGAAAATCTACAGACCTCAACAGATTGCACTAGTTTCATGAGACTATAGGCTATTTTGTTCAAGTGGAACTTAGTTTTAGGAAGGCTATCCACTGTAACATCCTCCATTGTTACTATTCAACATTAGTTGTAGGTCTAGGAAACCTTCTATCCCTTTTCCCTTTTGACTTTTATTTGAAAATTGAAGTTAAGGTAAAGTTCCAACATCATTGTAAAGCCAAATCTGATGACAAACATGGAGTTTTAGATTACTGTTCTGAACTTACAACAATTGCACTTCATTTCCAAAATCCCACAAAACTCCATTTGAAGATCCAATTCCTTCCAAGTTTATTGAACCATAAATGCCCTTTGTGATTACCAACAAATCACATCAATCGACAAAGTTGTTTTTGGAAGTCATGACCTAACACCTGAGATACCTTGGGGTGATTATTTGGAACTTAGTTGCAGATTTTCACCTTTCAAGAGAGGCATTGCACTTGTGTACTACATGTGTTGAGAAGGTGCAAAAACACCTATCAACACGTCCCTCCTTTATTATCCCTCTTTATATCCTTATCTCTCCCTCTCTCTCCTTATTGAAAACATAGATTGAGCCTATTAGTAATGGAGCCTTATTATCCACCTGATTCAAAGATTTTGTTTCAATCATGTAAATGGCTTACCAATTGACTAGTCTTTTAGAGAGATGAAATGATAGAGGTGGAAGGTGGGGGAATAGATAGAAGGGAGGGAGGGAGAGTAGATACTTACTGTAAACAATATAGGATAATAAAACTCAATTGTCCATGCACTGCCCAGGTTAATAGTTCTAACTATTTAGAAAGCATACAAATCAGTAAAATCAAACTCAATCATTCCTAGATTAAGTCATGAAAGTTTTAATGATATTATTATGATTGTTTTATATGCATCAAATTTATTATTATTTTCATCAAATTTTATCATTAATCATAATATGGTTTAATTTGAATTTTGGTGAGTTGAATTATTTTTTATTTATTTATATTTTCTAAGGCATACTCAAAATGAATTATATTATTTTTATATTTTATTGGATTTTAAAGATCATTTCAATTCAAGGATGCTAAAGTCTTCATTATCATTGTGCATGGTGCTTTTTTAATTATTTAGTAATTTTAATATTTCTATTCCTATCTCTCCCTCTTGCTATACCTATCTCTCCCTCTTTCTCCCTCTCTCCCTCTCTCCCTACCACTCCCTCTTTCTATATCTCTCTTTCTATATCTCTCTACTTCTACTCTCCCTTCTCTATTTCTCTCCCTCTCTCTCCATCTTCGTAGACCTCTATATGTATATCTCTTTGCCTTTCTATCTTTATCTCTCCATTGTTCTTTTTCCATCTCTCCCTCTATATATATCTCATTATCTCTCCATCTCTCTTGACCCCTATATCTCTCCCACTCTCAACCTCTCTCTATACATCACCTCGTATCTCTATCTTTATCTTTCTACCCTCTCTCATTCTTTCCCTTTCTCTATATTTATCTCTTCCATCTCTCTCTCTCTCTCTCTCTCTCTCTCTCTCTCTCTCTCTCTCTCCATCTCCTCTTGATATCCTTCTCCTCCTCCATCTCCATCTTTATCTCAATCTCCTTACCTCTCTCTCTCTCTCTCACACACACACACACTTCTCTCCTCTATTCCTCCCTCTTTCTATCCCTACCTCTCCCTCTCGCTCCCTTTCTCTCGATTGCAAACATAACATGAGCTTATTGCTAATGGAGCTTGATTAGCTTCCCAATTTAGAGGTTTTGTTTTAGTCATGTTTGGATCCCTATAAGTGGATGCATAGTTGATTTACAACTATCACTTCTCCAATGAGACCTTTTTTGCACAAACAACATCATTTGCTAAATGACCTACCAATTGACCTCATGTACTACACAAACGTATTAAAAAAATAGACCAATTTTTTCCCTAATTGACTTTCCACACCTCTTTGGCATACCCATTGCACATTAAGGTGAAATTGCTAGTTATAATATTATTCTAAATAATTATTATATATACATGAAAATAAAAAATAATGATGATAGTAATTAATTAATAAATTATAAAAAAAAAAAATAGTGATAATTAATTAAAAATAATAAGATTATATGTATATATATGTATGTATAAGAAAAATATCAAAGAGGACTCACTAGATGAATTTACAAGGTGAAGTCAAGAACATGAATAAGATTGTAGACTAGTCTCAAATTATATATTATAATTTAAATAAAAAAATAATTGTACTTTTTATTTAAATATAGTATAAAATTTAATAATTTGGTTTAAAATCTCAATTTTATTTTTCACACAACAATTATAGAAATTTTTACCATAACAATAAATAATAATAAATACTCATGTCAATGGGGTTGTGCTTAAATGACAAGGTCATATGGTTTTCAAAATGAAGATCCATGTTTGAATCACCAAAAGTGACATCTTAAGTTGGAATTCCAAGTGGTGGCTCTTGGACTTCCATTGTGACTTCTTAGTTGAATAAAGTTGAATGAGTGGTTCTAAGTTGAATATGTTAAAGGGGAGGAGGTCCCCCTTGTGACCTTCATTGGTGTGGGGCCAATCTAAATAATCCCTCCTTAGCGATCAAAAAAAAAAACTCATATAAACTATAATCATGAACATATAATAAACTACTTTATTCAAAAATGTTATTTAAAACATTTTTTTATAACTTTCTTTTTTTATGTAATAATTTTTTTATTTAAAAAATTATTTTAATACTTTTATATAAATCTAATATAGAATTATAGAAGTTTATATAGAATAATTAGGATATAAACAAAAAAAAATAATAATAAATATGAGTTATATTATAATAAATAGAAATAAAATAATTCTAATCTATAATTTTGTTTTGATAATATAGTTTATTAATTAGAAAGATTGATATTAATATTAAATATAATTATTCTAAAATTTTTGTTTTCTTTTTAAGCCTTTTATTTTAAAACTAATATATATAATTAGTTGTTAATGATAGATTAATCAAAATAATTTTGTACTATTCATGACTATATTAGTCATTATTTTATACAAATAGATGTAGTCTTGTATTATGAGTATGCAATTCTATTATTTAATTGATAGCCTTTTACTTTAAAATATTTTTTTGTTTTGGAAAAAGGCAATATGCTTGTATATATTAATATAAATATAAGTTTATAAATATATACATATAAGTTTATACATGTATAAGTTGTTTGACCAATAACTCTTATCATCCTGAGTTCATATTTTTGGATGCTCAAACCAAAATTGAATGACAGAGAAAACTAGCTCCCCTAAATCCCATATCCCATTACAAAGAATCCATGTATATCCAAATATGGATCCATCAAAATTTCAACCCAAAAACCTGAGCTGAATGTTCTCCCAATTGATACTATCATAAAATAAAGATTACAAAATTGCATAACTATTCAATAGCTGCTGCAAATACCTTGAATTCTGCTACTCCAGAATGTTTTGATGGCACTATATACAAAGGACTACAGAATGTGCAATGTACCCAACCTTTTGTCATTGCTTTATGAATGAATACTTAAAGAAAGGGGAATGTATAACTTATTCCCACCACATGCTTGCGAGCAGATTGGCGTCTAAAGTGATTGCATTTGAACATTCTTGTCCTCATGGCTATGCAAGTTTATAATCACCCACACAAATGATACATTCACTTCATTCTGACCTGTACCCTTGCAAGAATATGATATAAATATCAACATTCAAAAAATAGTTAGTTGAAATACTTTCGAAGAAGGATTGGATAAATATCTGGGCACATGTGACTTTAGCCTTCAATCAATTCACTGGCGACTTAAACCTTTGATAGCTCTTAATTTTTTGACACTACTACATATCTCCCACCATATAATGAAAAGAACTAAGGATATTCCCATGTCACATTAGATTTCACACAGAATTGGTGATGATATACTAGCAACAATAGAGTCCTTAGAAGCAGATAAGCTTCCCAAATTTTAGCTAAAACAAGATTCAGAGATGTATAACACAACATAAAGAAAATTACTAACACCTGCCTATACTTTGTAAACCTTCTTTCTGAATTATTTCTACCAATTTGGGGAAGGATGAAATAGAATTCATTCCTATTGCAAAATTGAAATCTTGCTGATCGCAACCCAAATTTGCTAAACAATCTGCCAGTTGATTCCCTTCACAGTATACATGGGATAAAACTAATAACTGGAAATTCTCAAACATCAACCAAAATTTCTGAAGAATGTAATTCAATTGCTAGTTGTGTATATGTTTTTCTTTACAAGCACTTATTATTAACAAAGAGTCTCCCTCAGCATGTAAATTCTTAATGCCAAGCTGAAACGCCAAATTCACACCCTGAAGAAGAGCTTGAGCCTTTGCCAAATTATTTGTTCCATAAGGGAGGTGGATTGCTTTTATTACTACTAGCTCACCTTTACTAGAACAAATGTAAATTCCAACACCTGACAAACCTAGATTGCCTCTTGATGCCCCATCAAAGTTTAGTTTCCAGAAACCTTCTTGAGGAGGATGCCGTTTTACTAACTTCCTATCAACATTTCAAGCTAAAGAATGACAAATATTACCTTTACATGGGAGCACAATATAACTCCATTCCTTCAAGACAACATTATCCCAACTTGTAGAAAGAGATGCAATATTTTTATGAGTTTGCACATACAAGTTTGTCTATTCAGAAATTGCTTTTTCAAAATTTTCTTGCACTTGTTCAAGAGATGAGACTTCCTTTTTGAATATTCTCTTGTTTCATTCCCACCAAATATCCCATATTAAAACGACTGGTATAATCTTCCAAATACAAGCAAAAAAAGTTGGCTTATAAAGGACTGGCCAAGTTGTAAACAAATCCCAAAGAGTCCTAGGGAAAGTGTAGCAATAATTTAACTTCTTTATGATGTAATTGCAATAGTCTTGTGAAAATGAGCATTGGACAAAAATGTGGTCCACACATTCAAATTCCTCAAGACACATAACACATTTAAATGAATTTGACAATCCTATTTTGACTCATTTATCACTTGTCAGGATTTTATTTCTTAATGCTAACCAAGCAAAACTGCTTGCTTTTGGTAACACCATCATATTCCAGCAAAAAGAATAGGCCCTTTATTTTTGAGTTTGCATTTTCCCACTAATAACTGTTTTATAGCCCTACTTTACTGTATAATGATCATTCTTTGAAAGTGCCTAAATTCTTCTATCCTTTGAGTTTTATATGATTACCAATCTACTTTTCAAGCTGGTTATTGAAAAAACCTTTTCATTATTGGGAATAGCTAATTGTGAAAAATATTTCCAATGCACACCGCCTATACTTACATCCACTAATTATACATAATCAATAAACTTTATTCCTTAAGAAGATGAAAGAATCCTTTCTGATGTTTGTAGCTCTTGAAATAAGCTCAGAGACGGATACCCATTCCAAGAATCTTTCCAAAAATTAACATCTTCCCCATTGTTTACTTCCCATGTTATAAAGGGAAAAATGACCTCTCTGCATGACACCAAGAAGTTCCACATAACTGACCCAGTTGGGGGATTTGCAATTGTTAGAATTCTTATCGGCTGATTATTATCAAGATACTTAGCTTGCATTACTGAGCACCACTTCACATTTGGATTTTTGTACATTTTCCAAACCAATTTGGATCCTAAATCCATGTTCCTTGCCATCAGATTGTGAAGACCAACTCCCCCTTTAAGCTTTTCTGTACACATTTTATCTAGAGAAATTAAGGGTATCTTTCTCTGATCATCAATGTTACCTCTCCACAAGAAACTTCTTATTAGCTTTTCTAGTTGTGAAATAATTGCTTTAGGTACTTTTAGGATAGAAAAATAATATTTAGGAATAGATGCCAAAATAGATTTAACCATCAATATTCTTCCTGAGAGTGAGAGCCATCTAGCTTTCCATGATAGTATTCTGGGCTTTATTATTTTAATAACCTTGCCCCAATATGCAATTTGTTTGCACCTATAAAAAAAGGCACTCCCAAGTATGTACAAGGAGGCTTTGCTAGTTGAAAACCTAGAAATTTAACTATTCTTCTTTTAACAACACTAGTATTGAAAACATACACCTTAGACTTTTGTGCATTGATCTTTTGACTAGATACCAATGAATATTTATCTAAGATTCCCTTAATTTGATTTGCTTCTTCTAGAGAAGAGTACCCAAATAAAATGGTGTCATCAACAAATAAAGAGTGTGTAACAAAAATATTTGATTGGGAAATAGGAATACCTTGCCAAAACCCTTTACTGTGTGCCTTATGAATGGATCTGCTCAATGCTTCCGCCATAATGATGAAGAGAAAAGGGGATAATGGATCCCCTTGGCGAACACCTTGGGTTGAATTGAAAAACCTAGCTGGGGATCCATTGATAATCATAGAGAATTTGGCCCTAGATATACATGAAAGTATCCATTTACACCATCTTTTATGAAAACCAAAATTTTCCAATACTTGCATTAAGTATTGTCAATTAAATCTATCATACTTGAAAAAAATCATGAGTTAGGAGAGCTCCATCAGTTGTTTCTCTACTTGGGAAAAAACATCCTTGTTCTAAAGAAATTATCTTGGAAATACAAGGCTGCAACCTAAGATAAATTGCTTTTGTAAAAATCTTATATACTATATTGCATAAAGAGATAGGTTGGAAATCTACAAAAGTCTTGGGACTGCTGATTTTTGGAATTAAACCATGTTTGTAGTGTTGAACTATTTCAACATAGTACCTATTCTTCTTGAATCTTCCAAATCCATTAGGAGGTCAAAACCAATAAAGTCCCAACACTTCTGAAAGAAAACAACTATTAGACCATCAGGACCAGGAGCTTTATCTAGAGCTAAAGAGAATACCACTATCTCTAACTCTTGCAAAGTAAAAATATTCAAAAGAACTTCATTATCAACATCAGTAACTAACGTGGGAATTGCTTCTAATAACTGTTGAAAACTTTTATGAGAAGTTGGTAATTGGTTGTCAGGGGAAATTAGTAGCTTACAAAAAAACTTTGCACTTTCTCGCTGAATATCTTGTTCCTTAATAAGTTCTTCCCCTAAAGAGCTATCTTGAATGGAAAAAGCTGAATTTATAGCTTTCTTTACTTGGGTGGAGACATGAAAAAACTTTCTATTACGCTCCCCGTCTCTTAGCCAAATCTCCCCATATTTTTGCCTCCAATAAAATTCCTCTCTTGCAAGCAATTTTTCCCACTTTCCCTATAGTTTCTTTTGCTGCTCATAAAAATTTGCATCTAGGCCATTCAAAATAATGGTTTCATTAATCATTGTCAGTTCCCTATATACCTGCTCTTTATAGTGAAAAATGTTCTTGAAAACATGTATATTCCAATCCTTTACCTATTGTTTGATAAACATCAAATTTTTACATAATTGGAACTTTTTTGACACTTTCATATATGGAGCATTTACCCACCAATGACACAACATAGGCAAAAATCAAGATGCATAAACCACATTTTCTTGAATTTGAAGGATGGTTTTCTCTTTGGGAAAGGATTTGTATGTGAAACATGTAATGCCCCATTTACCTGCTCTTTATAGTGAAAAATGTTCTTGAAAACATGTATATTCCAATCCTTTACCTATTGTTTGATAAACATCAAATTTTTACATAATTGGAACTTTTTTGACACTTTCATATATGGAGCATTTACCCACCAATGACACAACATAGGCAAAAATCAAGATGCATAAACCACATTTTCTTGAATTTGATTGATGGTTTTCTCTTTGGGAAAGGATTTGTATGTGAAACATGTAATGCCCCACCACGCAACCCTAGGGGAAGTTGCAAAAAACTACACAAAAACACAACAAATTTTTTTTTTTAAATAAAAAATACATGCAAGATCACAACACAAAGCCAACAATCCCCTAAGGTTACGAGATTGAGATTACCTAAATCCCAAATTAAAAACAACATACATGTAATGAAACATAACAACATTCACTTACAGAATTTAAAGCACATAAATTCCATGCATGACATTTTCATTTAAGTCCATGAGATCCTTCATGGTTACCAATAACAGAAGTTATACAATTACAATTACATCACTCATTCCCAGAATGAGGTAAATCAATAACATGATTGCTTATTATAATTTCCACCTCGATAACAATGAGGGGTAAAAATAATACAAGAATGACTAACATAAAAGAACCAAGTTAGCAACTAGATCCCACGAGCTCTCCAACACGAAAGTCTCATCCACATAAGCAAACACCAAAAAAAACAACGGAGTAAGGTGCACCTTCCACCCAACCAAGTGATACCCGAAGGCTCACCGCCCATGCTAGGAGATAGTAACAAGGATTTCAGGTCAAGACCAACAACCTCTAAACATAGGCAACATGACTCAATTGAAAAAGATACAAACATGACATCACATGACACAAAGGTTACAATGCTTCCAGATTTTAAGTAAATGATCACATCACGAATACAAACATATTGTTGACTTAGGAGAAGTGTCATCACAATGTCGCATGGGATATCCTGGCAAGTCTTCCTAGGTCCCGACCCCCATCTCGGGATATCCTGGTAACCTCTAACGACTCCCGACCCCACATGCAAACCAATGCGGAATCAGTTATCTTTCGAAGGGGCAAGATAACGATCTTGCCATTCCAAGCATTCTCGACTCATCCCAAATCTATACAAGCAGTTGCGTCCATGAGCGAGGCAAAATTAATCTTTTTAAATGTTGGTACCACCTACACTAATCAATTGGTTTAAGTTTTCACTGAATTAACTAATTTACATTGAGATCTCCTGGCACCACTTTGTGTGTCAGCCCTCAATGTAAGCTACTTCTCTAAGACAACACGTGGAACTTTACCACAACCAAAGGGTACTCAAGTGCAACCTAGGGATAATGAATCCCTAATCACGACATGAAGTCAACATAGCTCGTTCATGATAACCGGGTACAATACTGGACACAATTATGCACTACCCAAGGCAAACAAGGTTGACCGACATAACAACCCCAAACACATAGTAGAAAATCCTATCTGGAAGACTTACATAGTACTGACTAGACTGCCCCACACCAAGAGGAAGCATTACAAGCAATATAAAGTACGCTACATTAGGATTTCGTAAATCCAATTCACTCAACGCATTAGTGCACTAATCAAATTAAATAAAATAAATTCTTGCACAATCACATGAGAGTGGTCTAACACGTTGGGAATCTTTTTGTAATCTACACTTAATCATTTAATCATAATGCAAAATTTTCCATAATGATAATAAACACAACCGTCCTTTCACAATCAAAGCATTTACTTGCAAACTGTTTTCTCATATATACATTGCAAAAATAACTTATAGTAGTGATATTCAAATATCATTATATTTATAATATATATATATATATATATATATATATATATATAATAATGCATGTACTCGATGTATATGTTATTACATATATTTTATATATCTATAATTAATACTTAAATATTTACTTTAATATTTTGAATTTCAGAGTTAAATCATAAGACCTTACTTTATTATTTAAAAATATAATATAAATAAATTATAAATTATAATATATATATATATTAAATATATTAATTATATACGTAAATAATAAATAATTTTAAAACACAAAAATACATTGGTGAACATATAGATATATATTAAATATGATATATATATAATATATTATATATATTATACATATATTATATTTAATATATATATATATATATATATAATGGATTTAAAAAAAAAACACATAAGTTAAAGCAGGGTTTGGGTCTCGCCCTGCCCTAACAGGGACGCAACCACCATTGTTGGGGGCTGCGACCTGTGAGGGCAGCGACGACGACACAGTCTGCTGTCCCAGCCATGGGGGCCCAGAAACCCCCGCACTAGGACAATAGAAAAAAAACATTTCGCCATTCGAAATGATAGTATTTTCGACTGGTAAAAAAAAAAAGATTCTTGGTAAAAATTAGAATACCAAAAATCACGAATTTATTTTCTCATAAAGTTTAAAAACTGAATTCACTAAATATATATGCATAGTTTCAATTGAAAGAACCATAGATACAAAATTTCTTCATACCCAGATTGGGCAAATGCTCATTCTCAGAAACAAAATAAATTATCATTGAAAACACCTGATTTAACCCAGCTATATGAAGATTTCTCATTCTTTTCCAAATTTAAATGAAGCTCTTTTCAAACACATAGAAATTTCACAAGAGATTTTCATTTGGATTCACCATGTGTTGTTCAAACAATTTCTGTTGAAAAGCTTGATAATACCAAGTTTAATCTCTAAATTTTCACACTATCTTGAGAGTTTTTGATTCAAGATCTGAATGCAATTTCTTGATGGGTTTTTTCCTTTCATTCACAGTTTTAAATCTTCTAACAATTTGAACAGCTTCTAAATCATTTTCAAAATGAAGAAATTGCACAAAATTTAAATAACAACCTTGTGTTTTCTCCAAGCTTGAAGTCTTTCAATGGAGGTTTTGCCTTTGCTTTGCAATTCAGCTTTACCAATTTTCAATCTTCCCTTCACTAATTCTTCAAAAATCCCATCCAAGCTTGCTCTCCAATTTTCCAATTCTCCACCAAAATTCAAATTAAAATTCAAAAATAAAATGAATTACCTTATGCAATTTTTCCCCTAAATTTGTCAAACCCCTAAAATGGACTCACCCACCAAACTTATTGCTAAAACAAGATATTTTATTTTTGCAATTTCATAAAACAATTTCCATTTCCAAGTGTAATTTGCACAATATTAATTTAAAACAAAGATCTATTTTTGCAATCCAAATGATAATTAAATTTTCTTTCTTCAACAAAATTGAATTTACCAATTTACATTAAAAATCATTTTTAACTTTATTTCCAAAGGGAATGCAAGGCATAATTCTTTTTTTTTTTGATTTAATCTCAATATTTAATAATGCTAACACAAATATTTTAATTTAATTTATCAATAAATAAATCTAATCCATGATTAGATTATTTTATTGATTGAATTAAATTAACTAATTAATTAATGGTCACTCATTTATTTATTTTGACAATGCAATTAAATAAAACAAGCACCCATTATCTTGCAAATTTAAATACGCAGCAAGGAGAGAAGAGGCAACAAAGAAAATAACTTATCCCAACTAACAACCCGACGACACACTATGGCTAGGGTGATGTCACGACACAGAAAACCTAGCTACTATCTCCCAATCGTTTTCCATTGGACAAGGGACACGCTCAGACCTGTGGAACCAGGTGGAGTTGATGTCCGTACGCATCCTGCACACATATCGAAATGTTTAAACATATATATATATATATATATATATATATATATATATATATATATATATATATATATATATATTAAAACACACCGTGAAGAGGAAATCGCAGAATCACAAGGCGCTCGCATGCGAGTGATGTGATCCCGTCCCCTTCACCAATACAATATCGCTAACTGATGCATCTAATCATCACTGATATAATCAAAGCATAATCATCAATAATTCACATACATGCTAATTTAATCCATAATATGAAATAATAATATCTGATTAAAGTGCCATCACATCAAAACATAATGTTTACATCGCTTAACAATTAGCGGACAAAAGTAATTAAGTTTATACCCAACGTGCTAACAAAGAAAAACATACATAACGAACATTGTTCGATCAAAAGAACAAAATGGAGGGGTGTTACAAAACATCTATTGAAATTGCAAAATGATCTGAACCAATTAGAGTTAAGATAATAGAATTCAGGTTGAAACCACTAGCTAACACTACAACAAATCCTTGTGATTAGCTCCCTTTTTTTCTCCATTTTTTGCTTCCACCCACTGTTTTAATGTATTTTTCTCCAATTTTTTGAAAAAGTCAATACTATTTATCAGGATGGCACTAGTTTTGGAATTTTTTGTACCAATTGGAACAAATAGGAGTTAAATTAGGCACAAATTAAAACCTAAATTATTGCCTAAATTAGCGCCCAAATTAGCACCTAAATTAGCACCTACATTAGCACCTAATTTAACACCTAATTTAGCACCTACTTTAGAGCCTACTTTAGCACCTAATGTAACACCTACTTTAGAGCCTAATTGAGTGCCTAATTGTTCTGATCTACTAGGGATTAAGGGTTAAGGGATTAAGGGTTAGGATTTAAGGGATTAAGGGTCAAAAGATAAGGGATTTGGGGCTTAGGGGTTAGGCAATTTAATGGTTAACGACTTAGGGATTATGGTTGATATTATGTAATCTCTATATAAACTTTGATAAAAATAAATAAATGTATGAGTGGAATGGGTGTACCAAAACTTTGTTGGTGTAACTTTTGAGCTTATGATTGAAATAGAACATCTTATTAGCAGAGATTCTCCATGATTGTGTTATCATTTTGTATTTTTCTTATGTTTTCCATACTTATTTCTTCTTAGATTTGAATGAATTTCAGTTATTGTGCTTCAATACTGTGCTTATGTGAATGAATATGTTGATACAGTAAAACATTTATTGTGCATGTTTTCAATTATGGAGCAAAAAATTCCTCCTTAAACATCCACTGGCTTTCACTTTTCCATTCACATTTTACCCATACAAAAGTCCATTACCATTGGTTTTACATTGTGTCTAAACATGAAATGCAATAATTTGTGTGACAAGATCCATACTATTAACAACATTCCCTTTGTATGTACCCATTTATTCCTCTAGAAAATGATAAACAAAACAAATTCTTCCTTTACCGTAGTACTGCAACATCAAAGCCCTTACTGCCATACCACTAGGAGATTATATAGCATACGCGATAAAGCAGTACTCATTGCTACCCCGCGGGGGAAAATTGTAAGGCAATGCGGTAATGCAACACATCGCTATCACACATAAGGAGATTCAAGGGAGTGCAATAAGATGGCAAATAACAAAGAAATAAAGCGTACATCACTATATAGCTAGGAGGGTAATAAACATATGCAGTAGAGCGGTATACACTGCAACCTTGCAACAAGAAGTCTTAGGCAGTGTGGTATAGTGGTAAGTATTGGAAGAAAAGTGGTCACCGTAGTACCACGTGAGGAGGATAATGTGACTATGGTATGGTGGTATTATGTCATTGTCCCGCTAAAACATAAAATCTTGAAGACAAAGTATATTAAAGAGAATAAGACTTGATATTGCCATACTGTGTGATACCCCTCATGTTGTTGTTACTCTTATGCGTGGATTTCATACTTGTTTGTGTGGGTGATCAGTTCACCATTTTGGTTGTGCATGGATTTATGGTTTGGTTACTTTGTTATACTGGATTTTACTTATGCTTTTAGATGGTATATCTTATGGTGATCATGTTATATGACTATTTTGTGGTGTTCTTTAATAATATACATAGATGGTGATGTTGCGATTTTTATGCTGTTGTAATGATTGGTGTGTTTGTTAGTGTGTTTTGGTGAAAGGATGGAGTGGCATCACTTGCTTGCAAGTGCCCTGTCACCCTGCGATTACCTTTCATGGGGTGTTTGCTATGGTGATTTATATGCTTCACGATATTTGTTTCTATGTAGGATGCAGGTACTAGACATCGACTCCACTTGCTTGTCAGGTTTGAGCGTGCCTCATAAACTCAACGGGATTGATGTTGAAAAAAAAGAGTGGTTAGGAAAGAATTCCCGTCCCAAGTCCGTCTACTGTGAGTCTTTGGTTGTCTTTGTTCTATTTGTCCTTGTGTGTAATTGTGAAGTGTTGATTAATATTTTAGTGGTGATTTAATTAATTTTTGTTAGTGTGATTAATTATTGTGTTTAATTAATAGTGTTATTATAATTAATTATGTTTAAGTTGATTGCATAATACTCTTGATTTAATGGATAGTTTAAATAAAATATAATTGTTTTGTGGATTGTAGAATGTTATATTTGTCATTTAATTTTGGAGTTAATTAAATAGCTTATAAAACTATATTATTATTATTAGAGAAATAAATAATATGGAATATAAATAAATTAGTTAAAATTGATTTTTTAAATTTATTAAATTTTTATTTATTGGATTTGTACGGGAAGTAGTGGAAAATAATGAATTTCTGTTAAGGAAATGATTCCCAGAAGAAAAAGAGGCATGGGTAACAGAAGTGCTTCATGGGAAATTTTGGCTGATAATAGTGGGGAAAAAGCTCTGTGTGAATGAATTTTGGGTTTTTCTGGTGAATACTTGGGTAAGAATTGAGAATAGGCTGTAGGAGTTTCAGAAGATTTTATTTGTTGGCTAGAGATGAAGCTTCTGGGAGGAGTTTTATAGCTGGAGGCTCCCGTGGCAAGGCTTGGCACAATTTTTACTTCCACAGGCTATAGGAAATAAGTACTTTACTGTTTTCATTTTGCTTTCTTTGCAAATGCTTTCTTCTGGGAAATTATGTTTTCTTGTATAAGAGGAATTGTCTACTTCCTTTGAGGAAATTAGTTTTCTGTAGAAAACCATTTTCCCGACTGCTGCCGTTAAAATTTGGTGTTGCCTCTGTAGGAAATCACATAACTAAACTTAGAGTATCTAGTTAAATAAAATTCTTGAAACCTCTGTAGATTTCTAATTTAAACCTCTTTATTTAAACTCAGGAAATTAGGAAAAAAGCTTTGTGCAAGGGAAATTGGGAAAAATACAGGGAGTTAGAAGAGCCTCTGTGCAAATTTCATTTTACCTGTGCATAGCTATGATATTTCATTTCCTCATTTATTCCATTTGTCTGGAAATAAAATAATATTCATAATTTGACTCTTGGTAAAATTTCTGTTCTTGAGTATCCTCCATATCTGGGAAATTAAAATTAATATATAAATATATATATATTGTTTATCACAATACTGTAGCCTGTAGATGTCTCTTTTTGGTTTTTATTTATTTCGCCGTACGGAATCGTTGCAAAAATTTCTGTTAATATATATATATATATATATATATATATATATATATATATATATATATATATATTTATATTAGATTTTGGATCTTTGTTTTTTTGTTTAAAAAAAAATAAAAAATTTATAGGAAATTTTTTATGTTAGGGCGGGGGAGATGGGGGCATCTCACAGTACCCTGCGACCAGAGCGTGCACAACAGTCCTGTGGATTGCTGCGCAGTAGTCCAAGGACTGCTGTACGCAGCCCTTGGGGCTGCGTCCTCCCCTATGGGGAGGTACGCAGCCTCCAAGTGGGGTTCGTACTTAGTTTCTTTTGTTTTGCATATAACAAATGTTTTATATATATGTATATTAAATTCGTTTTTTTTTTAAATTGTGAATTCAAATTTCAAAACTTTTAAATTTATTTTATGTTAATATATATATATATATATATATATATGTATTGATATATACATATATATATGTTTAAATTGTGATTATATATATATATACATAAACATTTGTTTAAACTAGAGAAATTGTGAAAGTTAATTGTAGTGGTAGATGAGTTGTTAAATTAATTGGAAGAAAAAATTTTACCAAAATTTTCCGAGTGATTTCTTTTACTTGTTATAATACGTGAGTTATTGTTAAATTAACTCTTATGATGGATTTCATACCAAGTGTGGTCTCATTGTGTTCGTTTTAAGCAAAGTAGATATGTGTTCTTAAATGAACCCTGATGTTGAACAATAAGCTATTTCTTGAGTTTTCTTGCGATGGGATTATAGTCATGTGTAGGCTCTTGAGATTGGATTTCTTTCCATAAGGGGTAGGTTTATTGTTAAGCTTCCAGAGGTTTTTGATTTGGGTTTTTTTAAGTTTTGTGGTTTCTATATTGGATGTCGATCTCATTGTGATTTCATTTGCGATATTGTGTATACCTTGAGTTGTATCATTTTGTTTAGATAATTGAGTCTTATGTTTATTGCGAAATGGTTTTGCCTCGCAATTGTTTACTCTGTGTTTAGAGAACTTGAGAGTACAATTCCTTGATCTTGTAGCATGTTAGGGGTTCTAGGGAGAGTGGCTCTATGTGGGCGCCGACGCACAAAGGGGATGTCAGGATAACCCACATTAGAGTTAGTGTAAAAAGTGGAAACCTAACTAATTAATTAGGGGATGGGTAGTTAAGCACTAAAAGATAATAATAGATACCTCGCTCACCTGTTAGGGCTTCCAAAGACTAAAGGTGGCCGAGAAGGCCGTGGTCGACATAGTCGTGATCTCGTCTACACGAGAAATGCATGATTCCGCATGAGTCACCCTATGGGGCGGCGCCTTGAGATAGGCAGTCAGGATAACCATAGATGGAGTGGCACCTTGTGATAGGATGTCAGGATAATCCATGAAGGCCATGCGATGACACTCTCCCCTAGCAATCCCCCTTAGTTGATTTTATTGGAATCCTTTGGAAGTGGTTTATTGTTATGACTTGGTGTCACTTGTTGTCATGTTTTGTTGGAAGACTTTTGTCGTTTTGTTCTTAGGTGTGTGATTTCTCTTTCCATGTTTGGAGTTGAGTCCTATGTGTTCTTTTGATGTCTTGGTCGGGAATCCTTTCTTAACTACTCCTAGCACAGGGGTGGTCAGGTGGAATGTGCTTCGCACCCCATTAGGTTTCCCATTTGACAGATGTACCTTTTGTGCAGAGATTGTGGAGACAAAATGTACCAGATTTATGTTCATTCAGATATATATATATATCTATATATATATATATTTGTACCCTTGTCATATCTTGTAAATTATAATGTAACTTGCCCATGTGTTGGGAAAATGTATTTTGTAACATGAATAATTGTTACTGACATTTAGTTGTATCATGATGTATTGTATTATCACACTTTGTAATTCAAAACATTATTCTCAGATATAAATATATTTGATGTTGATATATGTTGAGTAAATTAGTTCTCATTGTTCCCAAGTTTTAAAGGCTATGTAATCTTGTATAGCATCTATGTGGTTCATTCTTATTTTAATGCTTGATGTTTATCACTATTTATATGAGAACTTATATCAGTGGAAATGAATGTTAGATTTGTCAAAATTGTTAATGGGTAAATAACGTAATGTCTCTTCGTGTACCCCAAGGGACTTAGGAGTTAGTTTGTATTTGTAATTATGTTAGTTGCAATATATAACATAGTATTTTTACTTTATGCTTCAAAACAAAAAAATTGTTGTGTACGTAGTTGTCCTTTGGGGTTTGCGCGACGGGGCGTTACATACTGCAGCAAATGAAATAATTGGTAGTGGTAATACATTATGGTTTGTTGTGGCATCTATGATAGGAAAAATTTCGGTGTTAGAATTTGAACAACAAACAAAGGAGAGCAAATAACACTAAAAACACTTGACACCTCGAGATTAGTCTAGTTAGGTTCAACACAAAATAAAAACAACAAAATGGAACCTTTTACCTTGTCTTGAATCAATCCTTTGGTTGACCCTTTGATCTTTGATGTTGTATGCTCCTTGGATGGCAAGAGGTGCAAATGTGGATTGTAGTATGGCTGGAAAATGGGTGAAAGTGGATGCAAGTATGAAAAATGGCTAAGTATGGCTCAAGAATTTTTTTACAAGAGTTTGGCTATCATAAATGATCTCTCCTCAAAATGAGAGAAAAAATGGGGTATTTATAGAGAATTTGGAATTCTCTAGGAAAATGAATGGTCAAGATTGAACCACCAATATCAAGATGTAGGGCTAAGGTGAGTTGAGAACTCACAAGCCCTCACATCTTGATATGTTGCATGTGAAGTGGTTTAAAAGAGGTGATGTGTATGTGGGGTGGAAGGACAGTACATGACATGGAGGTAGTACATAGTACCTTAAGATTGGGACAAGATCTCCTCATAAAGGAGGTCCTTGTCCCCATGTGGGTGAGAGGACATGTGAGAAATTAAAAATTCATCAAATATCCACATGGGAATGAGAAAAAGAATTTTAAATTCCAAAGGATACATTGGGGGATTAAATATGAATTAAAAATTCACATGGGGAATAGAGTGCCTTATCCAAAAGGGGAAAACATTTAATAGGGTTAACTTATGACACATTCCATAAATGACATGGAGACCTAATTAGGTAAGTGATTAAGGTTGTGCAAGTACTTGATTAGACAAATTAATGACATATTATAATAGGATTAGATCTTACATGTGACTTGATGTGACAAGTCAAAGATCACATGGGAAAGAGTAAAAGGAATTTAATATTCTTTGGAAGGATAAAAGGAATTAGAAATTCTTTGAAAGGTTGACTAGGCTAGTTAATGAAGGATTAGAGGAGAGTTAGGTAGTTAAGAGAGATTAGAGGCCAACTTGCAAAAGTTGGAGAATATAACACATCATAATCAAGGATTAGACATGTGCACATCCTAAGCAAGGATTAGACATGTGCACACCCTAATCAAGGATTAGACATATGCACATCCCTAATGATGAGATTAAAAGATGGATTAAGATTAGATAAAAATGATGGAGGATATGGCATATAAGGAATTAAATAAATGTCATATTTATTTAATTCAGTTGAAGAAAAATAGGATTAAAGAAATAAGGTATCTATTTAATAATTAAATACCTTATGGATTTAGTAGAATTAAGGATATTCATTAAATAATAATGATATTACTTAATTAATGCGGATAAGGGAATGCTTAGACGAAAGGGGATAAATTTGGATAAATTAAGTGTCCAAATTTAGGTGTATATTTTTCCCCTCTTTGAGATGGTGTTATAAAGTAGCATCATTTCAAAGAATTATTAAAATATAGAACTTAGAAGAAGATGGTTAGATTGAGAAAGATGCCCCAGTCATTCAAATGAGTGACTAGGAAGGAAGATGATGGGGGTGAAGATGAAAGTCAGGGATTGAGGATGCCCCCTCAAGAGGACATGCGAGTTCAAAAGAACACGGGTGTTCTCTCGAAATGGATGACATGATGCAAAGGGAGATGAAGAAGATGATGCAAAGGAGTGGAATGATAAGCGGTAAGAGATGGATGAAGCACAAATGGATTGAAGGTGATGTTGCCCCAGTCAAGTTACAAGCCAAAAGGGGTTGATGATGGATGGAGTGGTATTGATGAGGGAATGAGATATCCCAAAACAACATGAGGATAGGGAAGGATACACCCCCATGAGTGGTATTGATAAGGGAAGGATATATCCCAAAACACCACTAAAGGATAGGGAAGAATACCTCCCGATGATGATGATGAAAGTGTT
>VDFB02070384.1:0-21933 GCA_007258455.2 Sequoia sempervirens
AGTGCTTACACAATCAAAGAGCCACAGTGATTTAATAAATATTTGGAGATAGAGAGCAATGGACGACTTTGAGAGATTACTCAATAACATCGATCAAGTTCTGTATCAAGACTTACCTTGCTTCTTGGTTTGATTATGATCTCAAGTAGGACCATTACTTAAACACTTCTTTGGATAAATCTAGGAACTTCATGCTAAAGGAAAATATGCAAAATTTTAATGGCAAGGACTTATTGAATTAACTATACCAAATGTAGCAATGATATGATTCTTTAAATTATATTCCATGTCAACAAAAGGTTGCAATCATATCATTATAATTAAAACCAAATCAATCCATTTGGTATCACTGCCTATGTAATTATAAAAAAAAGAAGGGATGTATTGTCATGTGGTCTATTTTCCAAGAATAAATAATGACACATTATGCAATAATATTATGAACAACTAATTCAACTAGATCACTAAATTAAGGAAAATGAGTATAGTTAAGGACTATACTTAATAGTTATCAGCATTATCTTTAAGAGTGGAGAATATTACGAAGAAAATTTGGATGAATTATATATAGGGCATCTAAAGGAACACATAAAATATGAGGTATGCATTTTTAATCAAACTTTTGTTTCAAAATCATTGACTATAGCAAGGTAGTTAAAGAATAAGTTTTTTGGCCAACATAAAGTAGGGGTCTATAATCATAAAAGAAAGGAGATTCCAAACATAATAATTTCCTCAACATACTTGATTGATTCCTCAACAAGATAAAGAAAAAGGGCTAAAGGGTTATGCTTTAATTGTGACCAAATATAGTTGATGACATAAATGTGTTCAAAACAAGTTTTACATTTAAGATACTACTAAAAAAGAAGATGATGAAGAATCAATATTTCTTGATAATCTAAATAAGGAATTGTGAGCTACCTCAAACAACAATTTCTCTTCACATACTTTTTGAATTAGCATTCCACAAACTCTAAGGTGATGGGGTTGAAAAGAGAGGGTAACAATGTTGATAAATTCAAGAAGTACTCACAAATCCATCAATAACAAGTCATTTCCTCATTTTAATTATTTTATTTATCTAGCTCTAGAGTCTCAAGTTATGATTATTGATGAGGGTATAGCCAATTGATAAGGGAATATCATATTATTAAACTTGGTATGGGATAATATTGGCTAGATTGCCCTATATTTGTGATTCCCATAGGTGGAATAAACTTTGTTTTGGGAGCCTAATAGATTACTACCTAGTGAACAATTCAGAAGAACTTCCAAGAGTTATTTATATGTATTTTCATTCAGATCATAGGGTGAAAGTTCAAAACTATATCCCACTTTTATAAATAAAATTGCCAACATTAAAGTTTTTTAACTTGTAGCACCTAAAAGTGACATGTATATTTAAATTTTAAAATGATGTAAACTAATGAAATGTGGAACTCTTAGTGCAGTTTATGCTTCTTCTTTTTTGGTACATAAGAATAATTTATATTGATGTTAAAAAAGATACAAGTGTCTGCAAGTTGCAAGAAGCCAAATAGAAACCCCTGACCATCCACTTGAGACACACCAACACCCCCAACCTTCCACTTGGGAATACAAAATTGCAAACCCAAAGAGCACTACGAACTAGATAATACATTGAAACAAGAGAACTATATACCTACTGGCCATAGATTTAACATTTACATATACCAATAAGAGATCCAAACAAACCAACCAAGTTGCTTATAGAAACCTATTTGCCTTGGAAAAGGTGGAAAACTCTGAGAACCATTCAAAATCGTTCATGGGATCTAGTTGCAACGCCTTCTTTAGGTAGTTTGCACCATATGCCACCAATTTTATGTGCCTATCCAAAGCCATCCCCTTTAGGTTTATCAAAAAGGGATAGTATTTGATAACTTCACCAAGCACCTTCAATAGAGCCAAGTCACATGGGCGAGGAGCACCAGAGCCAGGAACCACTGCATATAAAATCTCCTCAAGACCAAGCAACAAGTCCTCCTTAAGGAGTTTGCACACCAGGGCCTTCGCCTTTGCTTTAGCCATGCAGATGTCTAGTGGAGAAGCCAAAAACTGTGACATGATGTGGGTGTTAATATGAAAAGTCTCACGATTCTCTAGATGCCCCTTCCCTAACACCATTTTCACTACTACCATAGTGAGGTGGTCAATGTTGAGAAAAATCCGCTTCAGACACTAGTCTAAAACTTCACAAAAAGCCAATTGTTGAACCTTGTAGTTAAAGTGAATTGGGGTGTCCGCGCCAAGACACATGAGTGCTTTCGAGGATATCTTCACAATGAATTTTGACCTTTCCACCATTTGTAGTTACCCAAAAACCAGAGACAAGAAAAATGAAAGAACTAGTATTTACCACAACGCTGCCACCTTAGTGAAATTTATAAATGTATATGCCCAATCTCGCCCTCTATTATTACATTGTACATAATTGTGCGAACCACCCCACTGGCCAACTTGTAAGCATTGGCATGCCACCACCCTAATCTTGGAGTACGCAATGAGTTGGAGATGTGAGCTAGTGAAAAGACTTGTATCAACATAATCTAATTGATCGTAACTTCAAACACGCTTTACCATTATTTGGACAGACGAAGGTGGTGTGGGATAATGATGCCCTTGTGATACTCACCTGTGCCCATGCCCGACTAATGTGGCATCCACACAAGCCAACCAAATCCAATCACACCCTAAAATCAGACTTTCCACAATGGATGTGGAAATTCGCCCGCCCAACCTCCCACAATCGCAAGCCTAGACAAATATTTCTTTGAGAGAAGTTTTGTTAGCACCCAGATTGGAAAGACCATCCACCTCTAAATTGTCTTCTTTGAGAATGTGATTCATTGTTGCCAATTTGAAACTTTCCATAAGCTTTAATGTCACGTCTAATTTGGCACCAAGTTTCCAATTCACCATCTGTCTGGATCTTAATGCATTGATGACGAGGGTTGAGTCCGCTAGTGCAGTTTATGTTTCTAACTTTCTAATATTTTTAAAAATTATTTAGATATAGTTTTTTTATAAATTTAGGAGAATATTTAAGTGTTGAAAATAATTTTAAAAAATGAGGTCCATGGGACATAACTTTTAGTATAGTAATTTTTTTCTTTGATTTTTTCTCCACTTAGATAAATTGCATATCTATTGAATAGAAAGAATGACCAATTTTTTAGTAATTTTGTAAAGTCAAGTTTACTCAAATTACAATATTTTTAGTTGGACATGACTTTGTCTAAATTATTTATCATAAAAATAAATTATATCATTTTGGAGACGATTCTCTCCTCTAGTGTACCATTTTTTTAAATTAAGAAATAGAATTTAGTATCTTTTTTAATTTAAAATTAGCCTTATGTTTGATTATAATGATATACTTGTAGTAGATTAAAAAAATATTGTCAACATTTAGGTTATAAGCCCTTCCAAAGGGTATTTTTAAGATTTTCACAAAATAGCCTTGGTTAGAGAAATATGAAGTTGAAGATCCATTTTTGTTAAATTTGATATCAACTCAATATTTTTGGGTGAAAGGGTTTCATGTGAAAGAGTTTTAGTTGAAACCCTTTCACCTAAAAAATAATGCATATCAAAATCAAAGTTGATATCGAATGACATTGAATTTTTTAATTTGTATTTAATTATTTTAACTAAAAGGGTTTAACCAAAACCCATTTTACCACATAGGAACCACAGAGTTTTAGCCAATACTATTTCCTCTTAAATCCTTTCAAGTCAAATAGGCTAATCCAAAACTATCTTCTAGGATAAAAGTGGGACACACCTCTATATTTTCACCCCATAGGATATTTGAACTAAAAAGGTTACATACAAAGTATCCACAAATAATTAATTCACCAAATGTAAGAAAAATACTAAAAAACATATGGATACATTTTTGGTTCAATTTTTCTTTAGAAGTATAATAGTTAAATAACTTTACGCCACCAAATTTATAAGCAATTATAGGCAAGCATTCAATATTTTTTGGGAATATACCAAAAGGTCTAGCTACCAATTTATATATTAAGCTCATGCCATTCAACTAGTACCAAGGAGCCAACCACCCAATGCTAGGTTGTACAAATACCTAATGTCTAAAAAAGTAAAATTGAGAAGATGGTATAAGAGATATTGGAAGAAAGAATTATTTTTCATATTTAAATTATTTATTCTTCTCTCGTGATGAACAAATGAAGGATGAGACTTGGCACATGTTCCCAAACTATAAATAACTCAACAAGTACATCATCAAATATAAGTTTCCAATTCCAACCACTAATTATTTGTTTTTTTATTATATAAGCAGTATTTACAAGGTGTTGTACCCTTAACACAAAATCCACAAGGGTAGAAGTTCAAAGGACCATTTTTAACAAAAAAATAGATAGACTAAAAACAACAAATAAATAGCAGAGAAACCAAAAAATTGTCAAAGGAAGTGAACAGGAGCAAACCTGAAGCCCCCTACTTTGAAATTTTTTCCCATTCCTCCATGAGGAACTTGAAAACATCCATCTTGGCCTGACTAGAGCTAGGTTCAATAGCAAGGTCATATTTCTTTATCTCCTCCTATAGCAGGGTAAATGCAAGAAGATGAGTCCATGAAACGTGGAAGTTTTTGCTTTAAAAAAAACCTGAAATCGACTTCAACAAAACAGGATCCCGATTTTTAATAAATGAGATCCCATTTCGCTTCAAGGCCCCAAGCCTAAAACGGGCCATTAAAAAATGGATCTTTGTTTTAAAAAATGGGATCCGGGTTTTAAATCGAGTTTAAAATGAAACTCGCTTTTAAAATGGGATCTTGTTTTTTAATTGGCCTCATTTTTTAATGGCCCGTTTATAAAAACATATTTTTTAATTTTATGAAATGGGATCCCGTTTTTTAAAACGGAATCCCATTTCATAAATGCTTAAAAAAATAAATTATGAAACAAGATCTCGTTTTAGAACAAAACCCGTTTTCTAGAAAATGAATTTTTGTAGGGTTTTTGCCTTGTTTTTCAATTCAGGAAAAGGCTTGGGGACCCAAACCTAAGCTTTGGACCTAGTTTGACTTGGAACTTGAAGGTCATGTCAATGTCACAAAAAAATAGTGACTTTGGACATATGTTTGAAGACCTTTTTTACAAATAAATTTAACAAAATTAAAACCCATTATAGATGAGACAATGCAGATTCCAAATATGTAACTTTTTTTACAATTGGATTATTTTTCTATTTTTCAATTAATTTATGATGAAACTGGTACATAAACTTGAAATATCAGGGTTTTTTAGTATTTTTTTTTATAAAAAGGGGCTAAAAACTTTATTGAAAATTAAAGGAGCACATTACAGCAAAAATCAAGGGCCCAAGTCCCAGGAACCAAAAGAACCAGTACAATCAAACAATATCAACAGTCAACATGAATCCTCCTATCCTCCTCAAGGAACCGATCCAACTCCTGACGCAACTCAGGGGAAACCTACATCCAGTCTTCAATCTTCCAGCCACCATCATGCTCAGAAGCCCACTTGGCTAAGCAGTCAGCAACCCTATTCCACTCCCTTGGGGTATGAACAAAAGAAACCTCCACCATCCTAGAGCTAACTTGAAGAATCCGATGAACCACCAAGGCCAACTGCCAATTAATACCAGACACTTTCCTCTCATTCAAAAGAGAAATCAAGACCTGTGAATCAACTTCACAAATAACCTTTTTCCAACCCAAAGAAAAGGCATGCTCCACAGCATAAAGAATCGCCAAACCCTCCATGAGATTAACAGTCTGCACCCCCTCATGGATAGAGAAAAGAAATATCACCGAACCTGCTGAGTCCCTGCCAACTCCACCAATCCCAGCAGGACTAGGATTACCTCTAGAAGATCCATCCGTATTGATCTTCAAAACACCATCGGGAGGAGGCAACCACCTACCCGCCCGTTGGACTCTCTTCTTCCCAAGCCGACAACTCCTTGGCCTAGTGGAAGAAGAATGTATCTCCTGAAGGCCCAATCTGTCAACCAACTCAGCATCCTCTTTCCCCAAGGGAAAAACCAAGTCACTTTTAGCCACCACCGACTCTTGAATCATACCTAACATACGCATCCACACTTGCTGACCCACCATTTTCATACCACGGAATAACCTGGGATTCCTCTCCAGCTAGATTTTCCAAAGAAGAAAGGTAGGACCAACATACCAAACATCCTGCAAGAAGGCAGCCACAGAGGGGGGGTGACCCATACTATCCCAGAATTCCACCAAAGAGGAAGCATGAACACAAGGTTGCTTCCAGACCTCCCACCACATATGCCAAAGCTTCATAACAAAGGGACATCGGAAGAACAAGTGAGTAGCATCCTCCTCCCTGTTCCCACACAAGACACAGAAAGAAGGCCCCTGGAATCCACGTTTACGAATGTTATCCCATGTCAAGCACCTATTCCATGCCAGAGTCCAAACAAAGCAATTGCACTTTGGCTAAGAGAGCTTATTCCAAACCCTTTTCCACCAATGCACCTCCGCCCTATCCATTTTCTGAGCCAATAACACCTGATAACCAGAAGTGACAGAGTAAATCCCCTTCTGATTAGGGGTCCAGGCAAGAATATCCTCTTCCAGAAGAGAACAACGTCTGCTGCAAAGAATTGTGTAAAGCTCCGCTCTTTCTTCTTCCATTCCCACAACCGGCCACTCTGCGGGATCCTTCCAACTAGCGACTTCCAATTGTCCAGAAAAAGAGAAAGACTTGAAGTCACTCACCCTAGACCAACCTTCTGCAAGAAATATTTGGCATAAAGGCAACAAATTAGGGAACTGAGAAATAAGAGGAGGGAAGCCATCCCAAGAATCCGACCAAAAAAGAGCTTTGGAGCCCTGTCTGCAAATCCAAAATAAACCTTCCTTGATGAGATTTGCACCCTTTTGAAGAGTATTACAAATCATTGACCCTTTCCCCACAAGAGGGTACCTAGGGAGATCATGTCGTGGAATTCTCGAGAAATACTTATGAGACACAATCCTGGCCCATAGCTGATCCTGCTCCCCACACCATCTCCAGAACAGCTTAGCAGCCACAGCCACACTGTACAAAGAAGACTGATGAAGACCAAGACCCCCAAACCTCTTTGGGCTACACATAGCTTCCCACCTAACCAAGCTCCATTTGGAAGCCGACAAACATCCAGCCCATAAAAATTTCCTTTCTAGAGCATCCAACTCTTTAAGGAACCCCGTTGGAGCCACCTGTAGCATGCTTCGGTAGGTAGGAAGAGCCTGTACCACAGAATTAAGAAGCTAAACCCGCCCAGCAAAAGACAACCACCTATGGGTCCAATGATTAACTTTTACCCGAAACTTATCAATAATATTCTGCCAAGAACCCTTGGGAAGACGCCCAACAGAAACTGGTATACCCAGATAAGTAAAGGGAAGAGCCCCTATTTGAAACCTTAAAAGGTTAGAAATTCTTCTTTGGATGAGTCCCGGCGTATTGAAGAAAAAAATGAAGGATTTATCCTCATTAATCAATTGCCCCGAAGCCACAAGGTAAACGTCCAACAACTGCCTCAAATTAGTAGCTTCCCTAACTGTAGCCATCCCCATCAGAGCAGTATCATCAACAAACTATAAATGAGACTGTGGAGGAAAATCTCCACCCCAATGCCACCCTTGAATGACGTCTAATCCAACATTTCTTTTCAACAAACATCCAATACCTTCAACAAAGAGAAGGAAAAGGTACGAAGAGAGAGGATCCCCTTGTCGTAGACCCCTAGAAGCCCCAAAAAGTTCAGAATGATCTCCATTTATCAGCACCGAGAAAGACACTGACGTCACACAGCTCATGACCCACTGGATCCACTCCTTGCAAAACCCAAAAGCGACAAGGATCTTTCGCAAAAAAGACCACCTAACCCTGTCATAAGCCTTAGCCATATCCAACTTAATGAACATTGCCTTCTCCTTGGAGTTGGCCATGGAGTGAACAGTTTCTGTTGCAATAACAACCCCGTCAAGAATTTGATGACCTGCAACAAATCCACTATGTTCCTCTGAAATCAGCACTTTAAGCCACTTCTTCAACCTTTCAGCCACTAACTTTGATATAATTTTATAAGTCACATTGCAAAGGGAGATAGGCCGAAACTGTGTTAATCTATCCGCCCCCTCACACTTGGGAATGAGAGCAAGGAAGGTGGAGTTCAGAGCTCTCAACATCTGCTTATTCTTTTGAGACTCCTAGACAACTGCCAGAAGATCCACCTTTATGATATCCCAGAATACCTGAAAAAACTCAACTGGAAAGCCATCCGGGCCAGGAGCCTTTCCTTTTTTCATCTGAAACACAATCTCTTCCAGTTCCTCTAAAGAGATCTCTCTCATTAGATACTCATTCGCTTCCCTGGAAACCACCTGGGGAATACAAGAAAGAACATGATCTTCGATAGAGCCCCCTTGCGAATCTTCCCTGAATAGAGCAGCAAAATACTGTGAAGCCTCTGTAGAGATTTCCTAATAAGAGGCCAGACGTTCACCCCTATCATTCACCAAAATGGGGATGGAATTACCATGCCTCCTATCCTTCACAAAGTTAAAGAAAAAGGCAGTATTTTTGTCTCCCTCCTGCAGCCATTCAATCCGAGACTTTTGCTTCCAATAGATCTCTTCCCGAAGTTCCCATTCCTCAACCACTTTCAAAGCCCTGGCCTCCTCCCTTAGAAGCTCCTAAGAAACCCCATTTTCGCGGATCAACTGTGTAATATTATTCAGCTCATCTTGAGCAGCACCCTTCTCATGAAAGATGTTACTAAAACAACGCCGATTCCACCTTTTGAGCTAATATTTGACAAACTGGAGAAGCTTGGAAAAAATGTACATTGCTGTGCCGAAAGCAGGTCTTCCAATTCTCCACCAAACAACCATATGGTCAAAAAGAGTAGCATCCCTTAACCACATAAGCTGGAACTTGAAGGACGAGGAACGAGGCATCCGAGCGGAAGTAATACTGAGCTTGATAGGCCAATGGTCAGAGCCCCTCCAATCTAGAATTTCAGAGGACGTAGACCACAAGTCTCCAATCCAAAAGCAAGATACCAAGAATCGATCAAGTCTCTCAGCAACACAGTCCTCTCCAGGCCTCCTATTATTCCAAGTAAAATGCCCATTATTGGGTTGAACATCAAACAAATTTAAATCGGAGATACTATCCTTGAGAAGAAACGCCGAAGGCTCCAACCTAGCAATCCCACCCCTTTTCTCTGACAGTTCCACGATAGCATTGAAGTCCCCAGCCAAGATCCAAGGATGAAAAGGAGCTAGACTATGAACAAAACGAAGATGGGACCAAAGAAGTTGTTTTCCTTGAAACTCCACCGGAGCATACACATTAGACATGAAGATACATTCACTAGTATCAAAACAAGAGGCAACCAAGGAAATAGAATATTTGGAAGTTACCCACCAAAGAGGGCAAATCTTTCGAGGATTCCATAAGCAAGCCACCCCCCCAGAAGCACCAAGCGCCCCAATACACTGACACTCACCAAATTTCCATAGCTTAGGAACCATACTCAACATATTCTCAACAGATAATTTAGTCTCCTGTAGAAAACAAATATCTAGAGAATGCCTTCTAACCAACTCACGAACAACTTTTTGTTGAGGGCCGCTGTTTAGGCCCCTTACATTCCATGATAAGGAAATCATTTCTGGGGGCAAGAGAAGAGTGAATCCAAGGTTTTGACTGCCCTTGACTCAACCAAAGTTTCCCCAGTTGATTTAATCTTTTCTATATCCTTTTTCCTACCCAGTTTAGGAATTTTCTCACCAACCCCCTTCTTTGGTTCCTTTTGTTGAATACCCAAGCGAGAAGAGGACACATAACTCTTTCCAACTTCCACATCATCTTTATGGGGCAAGGGAGATCCTCCCCCGCCTTTTTTCATAAATCCAGTACTAGAATCCTGTGCAGTCTGGTCAATCAAATGTTGATCTGAATCTAACTGCCCACCACCAGCATCCTACATAACTCGCAAAACCTCCAAAGGTTGCCCTTCTTGTCCTGTACCCAAAACTCCCTGGTCCAAATTCATCAATCCCGAATTCACCTCCTGTTGGCTGAGATCATCTAGCACCTCGAATCTATTAAAAGTGTCATCATCCTGTCTCTCCCTCAAGGTCCGCTTTTGCCCCCGATTCCTATTGCATGCCTTGACAGGGACAAAACCATCATCATCAGTAGCTTCACCCTGAACATGCTCTTTCCCCTTCTCAACCCTGGGTGGATTTCGAGAAGGCTGAGAAGGCTGGGATGTCACAGTCTTACCCCTAGGGCACCTACGCTGCAGATGTCCATATTCATGACAAAGTCGGCACCGAAAGGGTAGGGTTTCATAGTCCAACTGTTGCACCCATGTATAAGGTCCTACACTTACTTCCACGGAGTCCGGAAATGGTTTACTTAAATCAATTTCCACACAGATACGGGCAACAGTCATTACCTTTTTAAATTGCGTTTGTTGTGAAGACCCAATAGGTTTACCGAGCATCGAAGCCACTAGATGCAACACATCATCTCGCCAACACTCAACCAGAAACCAAGGTAGTCTAACCCAAACCGGAACCCTACTCGGAAGCTCCTTAGTCAGATTAAAGCCAGCATGCCACGGCTTAATAAATAATCCCACTTGGTTGTAGAAATATGGCCCTCCTTCAAACACCCTATTCCGATCCGCCATGCAATCAAAAGAAACCATAAAATAATTGTTCGCTAGGAGTCTAATTTCCATCTCCCCCACTGGCAGCCAGGTCCTCTGAGCCCAAGATTCCAAAAATTGCAATGAAACATGCAATCCCATGAACTTGCAGTAAAAGGAGTGCTTCGAATAGTAGTCGATATCATCTGCCAACATCTCCATCGGAATCACCAGTATCGGTCTCTCTTTGCATCTTTCTAGACACCCATTAATTTTTGTAATTCGAGGCCCCCCAAACGGCCCCGCATCATTCATCTCCTGATCCGAAGAGAATAAATTATTATCAATCATTCTCGCATTTGGCACTGGAGGCATCGATCCAATCGCAGAATGGAAGTCCAACCTAGGGCTGGCCCCAGATGAAAGCCCACATGACATAGCTTCACAGATTCACA
The DNA here is from genome assembly GCA_007258455.2 of Sequoia sempervirens. Classification (NCBI taxonomy): domain Eukaryota; kingdom Viridiplantae; phylum Streptophyta; class Pinopsida; order Cupressales; family Cupressaceae; genus Sequoia; species Sequoia sempervirens. Next base: position 11,169 of record VDFB02070384.1, read on the forward strand.
ATTCAGGCATGCAGCCCCAGGGCGAAAGAACAAAAAATCTTTAGCACAAGAATACGCTGGGTCTCCCCAAACGTATCCCACAAAGGTGACAGAATAAAACTTCTCGACTAGGGTTCCGACACCCCAAACCCAAACACGGAAGAAGCAAGGCTACGAAGAAGGGAAGCACGAGATACACCCCACCCTATGCAGCCAGCAAGAAGACACGAGACAAAGATGAGCATCCACCGCTAGCCACAGGAAAAGACGCCCACAGTCCTCCGAAATCTGCCAATCCTCAGCCACACACCAGCTCCACGCCAGTCAAACTAGGCAGAAAAAGCAGAAAAAAGGAAGCCCACAGCAGAAGAAAACAAACACACAAAGCCACAGGATCACCCCCTCCCTAAACGCGTCGAAATCCCCCCTCACACGCAGCAGCAAGCAAAATGAAAAGCGAGCTAGGGCACAGTTGCCCTAGCTCGACATGCAGAGCTCGAGTTCGCCATCATCATCAATCGTTATTGACAGATTAAAAAGTCGATATTTTTTCAGGGTTTTTTAGTATTTTAATAACTTTTTTATTAAAATATTTTTTTGTAAAACGAATTGCGTGAAAATGTACTTCAAACAATTCTTTTCAATTTGAAAAAGAAAAAGAAAAAGATAAGTTTAGGCCATCTTATGCTCGACGTACATGACGATTTTTCAAAACAACAAATATGACCAATAAAAATTAATAAAAAAATATATTCAATAAAAAATTACAAATAAATATAAAAAACGTGCTTCAGTGAGCTAGAAATATTTTCCCAAAGGGATTTAGAAAAATATGATTATTTAGGTCAAAATATGGATGACGTACACATGCATGGTATGGTAAAAAAAAAGTGACTTTTAAACAATGGTTTTTAGAAATGCCTATTGAAAATCAATTTGTATCATCTGGGTATTGAAATAAATTATATATTTGGAAACTAGACTCTGAGTACTACATCTTATGATCACTGACTTTTTTCAAGATTCCATTTCTAAGTGCTTCAAATTTTAAGGTCAAATGTGATAAATTCTAAAAATCAGGGAAAACACTTCCCACTTTTTGGCCAAAAAGTGGACTCAACTTCTCGCACACACCCAACACGGATGCCAAAGTGATGAAAAAAGGATGGATCACCTTAATAGTGAAGCAGGTAAGATGATTAAGTTTCCTTTCCAACGTGTTGGCCCAAGCCAACAAAGCATTATAACTATGAGCAATATCATGGTTGAGATGGCTAGCATCCTCCCTTTGCTCATGATGGGGAGAGGAGTCTGGGTGGAGTCCTCCATGATCATTTTTTTGAACTTGGGGAAGTGACTAGGGCCACCAATGTTATCTTCTACATCCTTCTCCATCTTCTCATTGTTGCTATACTATTTGGTATCATGTTCAAAATTGCTCAAAATTTCATCAATTATAACCTATGGCCTTTGTTTGTTGACTAGCCTATTGGATCTTCTGACACTTGTTGATTCAAAACTAACTTTAGGTTCATTGATAGTCATGTTATCCTCATCACTAATATCATGAGTATTAACGTCATCCTCCTTGTCCTTCAAGTTAGCTTCTTCCACATAGAAGGTGGTGGATTTTTTATTTTTCATATTTGGGGTTTTCTTCACTGCTTGTTTGTCAAAAGTTTTTATAGAAGTGTTATTTAACTCACACAAGCCCATCACTGTAGATTTCTGATTCTTCACATGATTATTTTTACTCTTCTTCTTTTTACCCAAAGTTTTAGGGTTGGTATTAGGTGTGGGTTGGTTAATAGTAATATTATGCTTGCACTTGGAACCAAGTTTAGTAGCACTGGGGGGTGTTGGGTGGTTTCAATAGGGGATTAATCTCAAGCTCCTCTTCCACAAGGGTCACATGAATGGATTTCAAGGGGAAAAGAGCAAGATGAAAGTGGTAAAGTCTTAGAATACGCCCTTGACTCAGAGGGATAGGGGGTTTCTCAGGGTTTTAAGCAGAGAGCTCAATGAACTAAATGGAGATATATTTAATATAAAATTATATCTTTTATTAGGTTCGCCAACTTAGAATTAAGGAAGAAGATATTCCTAAGAAAATACTTAAGATCCATGTGGGTGATTATGAGTTTCAAGCGATGCATTTGGTCTTACTAATGCTTCTTTTACATTTTAATATTTGATGAATTTCATATTTAAGACATTTTTAATGAATTTTACTAATATTATTCTTTGATGATATATTGATTTGTAGTAATACATGGGAAAACTATTTACACAATATTGATTAAGCATTACAAATTCTCCAACTACATAAAATCTATATTAAAACTTATAAGTGTGATTTTTGGACTCAAAGAGGTGGATTATATGGGTCGCATTATATCTCATGAAGAATTCAAAGTTGATCTTATAGTGTAGAAAAATGTATCCCTTTTACATTTTCACACTTGTTTGGGCCCTCCTAGTTAATTGTGCCTTATTTTGATGTTGTAAAGTGTACCTCTTTACACTTTCACACTTATTTAGGGCTCCTTTAATTAATTGAGCTTAATTTACCTTAATTGTCCCCTTAATTCATTTTCCAAGCCTATTTTATTACATTTTCTGAAGAGGAAACCCGACATTCATTAATGCCTTAACATAACACTTCTCAAATTCCTAGGTTTAGGGACCTAGGACCCATTCACCCATGGGTGAATGTGTCCTCCCTTAGACCTAGGACCTAAATTTAAATTATGTTTTTGGCGGTATTTTAAAAAATTCAAATCTATATTCATATGTCATCTTGTGATATTTGAATTTTGGGAAATTGAGGTTACATATCTATAAATATAAGGTTATTTCACTATGTTTCATCTAATATTTTTGCAAGAAAGTTTATGAGATTTCAAGCAAAATTCAAGGCATTCAAGAGAAAATTTATTGAAGATTTATTGTGACAATCGAGATCCAATTGTCACATCAAGGTCTTCTTGCATCATGCATGCTATTGGAGCTAATATGATGATGTAGGTTTCATGATCCATTCAAGCATTCAAAGTACTATCTCAAGCAAGATTCAAGGTTCAAGATCCACATCCATTGAAGCCATTTCATGCAAGTTACAAATTTACATTCCAAGGTTTATGCAAGGGTTTGTTGAGTGATAACATAGATTTTTTCATTCTTCATTCCCTTTTTCATGTTTCATTTCATTTCAAGGTTTGATTACCAAAACAAGGTTTGATCAAGGAAAACCCCCATTCACCAAAAACAAAACATTTTCCCCTCTTGATTTGTGTTTGCAAATTTAGGTGGAAGAAATCTTGAAGATCCTTTGAAGAGAAAAATTGAAGTTGTCATAGTTGCAAAATTTGTCATAAAATTTGTCATCTCACAGAAACTCACATACAAAATTTATTTCCAACTTTTTGAACCTAAAACATGGACAAATTGGAAGATTCAAATCTATAGCAGAGGCTTCTGAAAGTTGTAGACAAACCTTAACTCAAGACCCATTTTCCCCTGGGTGAATGAGTCCTAGATCTACCTCTCTTTGATCTGCATTTTATTTTATGGTTATGCCAGTATTGAGCTTAATCTTGTTATTCCAAGTGCTATATTTATTTTGGTGTTGATTTACTATTTTTTAGTTTTTCTCCCCAAAGTGTTGTTTGACTAGGACCCACGTCTTGACACAAAAAGGAAATATATAGATTCACACTTTGACTTGATTCGCCTAAGGGTTGATAATAATTTTATTGTTTGGGTCTCATTTCCTAATGAATTGAAAAATAATAGGTCCATCATATTAAATTGATACCCCATCACCTATTTTTCTTCTTTTCAGATCTACAAAATCAAGGCAATGATGAAGTTGTTGGTGCTTAAAACTATTAAGAGATGATGGATTTCCAATAACTCATTAGATACTATAGAATATTTATAAATAATTATGAATGCATAGCAACACCCCTAAAAAAATTGAAAAATGATGCTTCCAATTAGGATGAGGTAGCTAAAATGGAATTTGAGAGACTAAAGGAGGCTATGTACCACTCTAGTTTTAGGTACTCTAGATTTTATCAATAATTTTATTATGGAGTATGTTGTTTCAAGTAACGTTATAGTGTAAATTATTATGTAAGAATGTAGGCCCATTAACTTTGATAGTTGTGAGTTGAAGGGTAAGAATAAACTCAAACCTATTTACAAGAATGAAATGATACTTATTCTTAATGCAGACAAATAATGAAGGCCTTCTTTGATGTGAATACACTTCAAAGTAAAGAAAAATCATGATAGACTAAATTATTTCTTAGAGTCTAGTGGTTATCCTTTAAAGATAAAGAAAAATGAGTCACTAAGATTTTGGGATATGAATTTGAAATCATCTATAAGAAATGAAAGGAGAATACAATAGTTGATGCACTATCTAGGAAAGATGATAATGATGAGACATTATTGTGTTACATTTAAAAAGTATAGGTAGATTGGGTTGAAGAAGCAATATTAGAGTGGTAGTAGGATGTTTTTACCTAGAATCTCATTAAATGGGTGTCGAATAATATAGAATTAGTTTGAATATGTTTTTTTAGTTCAAGGAAACTCATAATGATAAAAAGCTTGGGGTAATAAGTAGAAAGGAAAAATAATTTATAGAGACTATACAGAAGTTACATGGTAGCCCCAAGGTTGTAATATGTGATTGTTCAATCCTATATTTAATATTAATTTTTAGATAGCTTTATTCTCTTGTTTGGGTACTCAATTGGTCAATAGCTCTCCATAACACCCCTATTCAAATGGATAACGAGGTAATAAATAAGTTCTCAAAGGCATATCTATATTATTTTTACTTTAGATAAGTAATCTCAATGGGTGGCTTGGCTACCATTAATAGAATGTGGTATAACACTTCCTTGAACAATAATTCTTTAAAAATGTCCCCATGCATGCCATTATATGGATACCATCCTCCATATATCACATCATTTTTATTGAAGGTTACATCAAGATTTGAACTTGTGTAAGATCAATGCATGCACAACATTAACAAAAAAAAGATTTTTCTGTGTTAGGGAGAATTTGGCCATGGAAAAATATGAAATGGTAAGCTAACCAACATCATAGCAAAAGGAATTTTGATGCGAGATGTTATTTTTTATGAAGTTACCACCATATACAAAAGTTTATCTAAAAATTAATAATTAAAAGCTTGAGAACCTAAATATTATGGTCATGCACGACCGACATATTAGTATGGGCTGATTATGCTTGATCCATGAAGAATCAAAGCATAATTAAGCCACTAATGTCAATCTCAATAGGATTAATCAAATGAAAATTAAACCAAGCATCCATTAAAACCAAACATACTAAACTACGAAACCTTCAAAACACCTACTCTAATCCATTTGAAACTTATCCTATTGGGGGAGTGGTGTCGCGTTAATGTGGAACGAAAACCCTTTCCCAATCCCAAGGATAATAAGCTTGCTTCAATCAGTTTTATTGAAGAAAGCTAATTAAACCATTGATAAAAGTGTATGAAAACATGATTTTAATCTAAATAAGCATGATGCAAGATAATTTATCATGATTTTATGTTAAAATGATCTAGATATATGATTGCAAAGCTAATCTAAATCGATTCTAAGCTAAAAGGTTCAAACCCTAATTAATAAACAAGCTAAATGTATGCATCATGTTATCATGGAAGACATTAATGAAAGCTTAAGCTAATTAATGCGATTATTTAAGCTAAAATGATACTAAGAAAATTCCAAAAGTGAGTGTGAGTGTGAGTGATTTCAACATGAGTTTGCTATGAAAAAGATGGATCCATTTGTCTCCAAATAGTGACCTATTTATAGGAGAGCAAATGAGAAATGAATGGTTGAGATCAAAAAAGCTAATCAACGGTCAAGGATGTAAGAGGTTGGAGGCATGGATCATGGATTCTCACCAACGGATGAGATCAATGATGAGATTTAATCAAGGTTTCTCCTTTGTTCAAACAAACACACTTTCAACCTACCCAAGAGGTCACAAGTTAACTTGCTCAAGAATTCAAGTAAGTTTGTTAGAAAAGGAATATTCTCCTTTTTCAAATGAGTGAGGAGAGAGAATATTCTTTGGAATATTCTCATGGGTGAGGGAAAATAGTCATTTAGCAAAGTAAAACAAAGTTTAATTGTTCAAAAGGGGAAGGAATATTCCTTTTAAAGGAATGTGCAAAGGAGGAATATTCCCTTGAAATATTTCCCTACAAGTGGGGGGATTAGATTAATTAGTAATTACTAATTAAACAAAGGTTTAATCATGCAATTAGGGGAATTAGATGATTTTCACTAAATAATGTGATTTAATGAAAGGGGGAAAGTGAAATGGCATTTAATTAAATAATTTAGGGCTATTTCAATTAAATAAGAAGATTTAGGGATTAAATTAAATAACTTGATGTATCTAATTTAATTGGATGAAATTTTAGCATGAAAGGGGGTGAATTAACCCGATTAGATTAATTAGGTTAATAGATGAAAATGATGCCATTAATTAATTAGCTAGGCTAATTTAATTAATTAAGTGAAAAGAGGATGGGTTTGAGGATGAAATGGTGTTAGTATACCTGATTCGAGTGTATGATATCATTCAAGACATTTTTCAGTGTCCACATTTTGCCCCTCTTTGAAGCGAGGTACCTACTACGTTGGTTCAAAGATTGATGCCCTTCGGATAAAAAACTATTGTTTAAATCAAAAATAAAAAAATTCTATTTTTTGGATGCCCCACTGCTGCCTTAGCAGAAGGAATAAGCTGGTTTCTTGCCCCCTTGAGAAATCGGGCAATTTTTTTGAATTTTGGGTTGATTTCGTGAAAAAGGTAAAATGCTGCCCAAGGGGTCCGAAAAGGCTCTGGGATGCAAAAAACATGCCAAAAACACAAAAAATGATGCAAAATAAGCTTCAATTTGGAAAAATTGGTGAAAATGGTGAAAAAACCCTAGCTTGATGGTTAAATTAGGGCAAAAAACCCTAATTTTCAAGCAAAATAGGTGAGGAAGGGTCATTTTCAATTCATTTGTGCATTCACTCCTTAGAGAATTCTTGCATTTTGAACTTTGACCCTCCGACGAAATGGTGCAACGAGTGCCCCCACAACACATTTCTAACTAGGTTCATGAGTGCCAGAGGCCTCCACGCATAGGACTATCTGTATGTGATTCAAAACTTGATTTGAAATTTTACTTTTAGGTACATTTATTGCACTTTGAATTTTGAATTTTGGCAGCGTCGCTATATAGTGATGCTATTTTAAGAATCAATGACACTATTATGATTTATAGCGACGCATATGTAATTAGTGATGTAGTTCATGATTTAAAATTAAGGTTTCTAATTTTAAATTGCAATGCATATGTAAATAGCGACATACCTCATGATTTAGAATTTAGGATTAGGGTTTGCCCAGTTCAAATAGCGATGCATATGTGTTTAGCGATGCATATCACAATTTGTAATTTAAATGCCTTGAGCATCGCTATTTGGAATTTGAGTTATAGTGATGCTATCATAAATAGCAATGCTATTATCATTTTAGGGGATAAAAACTCCAAACTTAGCCAGTTTTCATGATTTTTGATGTCGTATGCTTAATGAGTGCAATAGGTTATCCAGCCTTTGATGTCCCGTGAGCACTGGCTGACTTTTTTATCCAGACTTGGTGATTTATCTGAGTTGTGACAGGAGCACTTGTGGGACATTGGTCTGTGGTACATTGTGTACATGCCCGTTGTTCAAACACATTTGGCGATGATGACAACGCTATGTGAATGATGGCATAGCGAGACCTCATTGTTCCACTTACCTATTGACAAGGCGACAGTGACGCTAGAGGATGTATGGCATATTTTGCGTTTGTCGATACATGGTAAGCGTGTGATCTATGATGTTGACGCCAACTATGATGACTGCCATGAGGTTCTTGACTAGGAGTCTATTGTCCTGGTCAACTCCCAGATAGACCTAGAGATGGACATAGGTCGGGTGTCGACCTTCTGATTGATCATTGTAGTAGTTATCTCAAGTTTGGTTGCTCTAGATCAATAAAGCAGAGGATTCAGTCTGGGATGGGGTTTGGCTTGGTATAGGATGCTTTTCTACAGGACCTAGTATGCATGGGGGCTAGTGATGTTGGCCTCCCTTTACCATGATATGCATGATTTCATTTATTGTGATGGGAGAGCGATCGACACAAGGGTCACCCTTCTTCACATTTGGGCCTGGGAGCACATTGTCATGCTCTGACCTATAGTTCATATTGTAGATGTGGAGCTAGATGATCCAGTTGTCTAGAGATACAGGGGTGCCATCACATTACAACAAATAGGGAAGCTCAACATTCCCTACTAGTGTCAAGTGATCGACGATATGACAGTGCTCAGATGGGATCATGGCTTCAGATACCAGCTTGGTATGATGATGTGTAACAACTGTTCTATGCTCAACAAACCCGATATATGTAGGGTTGAGAGGACATGATTATTGAGAGGTACCTACCTGATAGGGTTGCCAGACAATTTGGTGAGAAGCAAGACAGACCCAATGATGCATACACTGCCATTTTTCCCAAGTCAACTCGAGAGACTACATGAGGACACACGATCCTATCCCATGAGGTTGTAGAGGGATTTTGATAGTTGGTTGCTAGGCCATGGGCCTATGATTATGGACATGCAGATGAACAAACAACACCTGCTTATGATGCATGGTTCATACCCCCTCTACAATTTACAAATCCAACAGGTATACCTCCTCGAGGGAGGTCAAGAGGGAGGGGTGTAGCAGGGGCAGAGGATAGCCATATGATGGATAGGGTAGAGGACATGATGGCCAGGATGACCAATCATGATGGATAGGTCCCAGGTGGACCACCCTTGCACCAACATCCTCCTTAGCAGCCATCGATACAATAGCAGCCACCGCCGAGGCTAGATCCCCATGATGCATAGATACAATAGTTGCAGCAATAGTGGTAGGTGGTGATGGGTGAGAGAGATCAGGCTCGTCAGTAGATTTTGGTCATCATTGTTGAGAGAGACCTGACCAAGCAACAGGTATAGGCCTTAACAACTAAGAGGGATCAAGAGCACCAGCTCAGGTGAACTGCCGATATGCAGTTGGCATACGAGGTCAGGCGATGTCAGTAGTTGGAGTCTATGATAGTTGTAGCTCAGGGATGGACAATGTCTACCTGATTGTATAAAGAGGCCATTACCGAGGCTTCCTACTATTGTATGCATTACCATCAGGATGTCCTTGTGGCGATTAGGTGGCCAAATTACTCACAAAGGAGTGGGGCACATCCCCGAGTTGAGGATTAGCCAGAGAGACAACTTGGTGAGGGAAGCATCCATTAGGGCTAGCTAGCTTGCACAAATACTTATTGATTATTTCTCAATTCTTTATACATAGATACATTCATGGGCTCCTTTTTTATAGCCTCATGGATATTATACTTTTGATCAATATACATACACTGACTCAGATATTGTATCATGAAAGTCACCATTTTTTGATATATATATGATACAAATTTGATATGATGTGTTCTTTATTTCATGTTCCTGAATGTATGTATGCATTTGATGTTGATATGATGTGATATGCTCATGTATGGATGCAATGTAATGATCGAATTTGTTTCCTTTTATTCAATGTTTATGCAATATGTGATGATGATATGTGATGCGATGACATGGAATGTATACAATGTTATATTCTTTTTCATTATCTGTTTATGATATTCCATGGGATGGATGATATGATATGCTTATGTTATTCTTATGCAAATGATATGGATGCATTTCTTTTTGTGCATTTTTCTATGCAATTTATCATGTGATGATGTATGCATGTGGAAATATGAATGGTTAATGTAGATGTTTATGCTTATGATATGTATGCAATCATTTAAGGTGCTTCTAGAATAACAAATCCGTATTATTTAGCACAACTTAAATGATAATGATGATGCATTGGATTATGTTTATCATATTATGATATGTCATCATTTATGCAAGATGTATGCATGCTAATGATTTATGGATGCAAGATGGCTACATTGATGATATTATTTTTGTTGACTATCATGATACCATGTTAGCATGAAGAGAAGATAGAAGAAATAAGATGATTGACCATTGATTTTGATGATTGATTCAAAAAGGTCCAACAATTCTATGATTCACCGAGACTTTATTAGAGATGGTGATGAAATATGCATGATGATGATGATGATGATCTTATCATATCTTGGGATTGGTATTTTCTTTTGTTCCTTATTGTTTGATATAACACATAGATACGATGCATCAAGGTATTAATAACTGGGATGGCGTTGTATCTAGTGTAATGAAATTTGAATCTACAAACAGATAGGATAGTTCTTGTTCACATTTTTATGCACCAAATTTGCACCCTACTGAGATTTTCAAGCTCAGCAATCTGGCATAACATGGGACTCAAATTCTACATGTGGGATATGCAATATTGAAAATGAGACCTCCGGATTCTAGGCCGGTTCCTGTTAAATAAACCTCTATTTTTTTGCTCTTCAAACCTAAAGACTTAAGAGGAGAAGGGGAAGAAAAGAGATAAAAGGAACTTGAAGACTGAAACTAATTAATGGGTGATACACCAAAATCACTTTCCTTAGCACAGAATGAACCTACAACCATTTATATGATGATACAATAACTAGTAAAACCCTCAACACATAAATATTTCAA
>VDFB02070385.1:0-25781 GCA_007258455.2 Sequoia sempervirens
TATAAGCTCTTTTTTGTGAGATTTTTTTATTTGAGGTAGAATTTTTAGAGCTTTGTAGTGGTGCAAATGGTTTTTTATTTTTATATCCATAATATTCAAAAATTACAAATTCTCATAGATGTTACTGAGTAGTTCTCATTTTGGAAACTTTTAAGGCTTTGTTGGGTCCAATACAATAACATTTTTTTTGAAATATTTTTTGAAAGGTCATTTTTTTTTTGTACTTCATAACTTGGTGTAATCAAATTGATCTCATTCTATTAAAAAACTACTTTAATTTTAATGGCCAAATTTGGCATCTCTAATGTACTATCTAATAAAGAAAACTTTATTGATTTAGAAAGTGGAAGCTATAATCACACTAATTATAAAGTTCTGGGATTATATATTGTTGGGGTGTCTTATGATTGAGTTAATTTTTGGGACTTATTTTTTTTGGATTTATCCACTTGCTTGTTCTATTATGTGACTAAATTTAAGGAGCTTATCACGGGTAGGAAAAGACATCCTATTGTAATAAGATTGGAGATATGGAACTTTAAGACTTGGTGAGATGGAAGATCCTAACATGTTATAGGTGGATTTATCTTTTCCCTATCTGTATGGAATAGTTCTTGAACCTACATCATCTTGGAGGAAACTCTTTTGGTATTTTAAGAGTGAATAAATCCTAGGAAAAATTGGTTGTAGTATTTATATTGACACCCAAATGGCCACAACTCATACTCAGTGCCCTCATGAGCTTTAGAACACACTTTGGGAGATGTACATGGAGGAAAAATTAATGTCTATTCCTAAAAGATCCTATTTGTAGATTATCTTGTTCCACTTGATTTTTTTCAACCATATAATCATAAAATAGTTGCAATGCTTAATGAATGGGGAAGAGCTTGAACATCATCATGATGTAGAGACTTCTACAAATGCTCCTTCTCCTCTTACAAATACTTCCATTGGGACTTTATATTCTATGAATCCTCATATAGATTTATAGGATTCATCTTCTTCATCTATGATTCAACATCTTGAGGCTCAGGAGTCTACTAATCTAGCATCAACAAATATATTTGATGTTCACATTTAAACATCTTGTGTGAAAACATCATTCGAGGATGAGAAGTTTCATCGGATGACATACATTGAGATCTCATCTTTATCTCCTATTGCTTCTTTAAAGTTTAGTGTTGCTTTAAATGAGGCTTCTAATGATCATTAGCAACATGACATTCATTATCTTCCAAATACAACTACTTGGGATGAGTACGTAAAAAATATTGTAGGTTTGTTTTAAGGGTCCTCTCTTGTAGACTTGGAGGACACTATTGAGGATGTTCATATCCTCTTTGATGTTATATTTTATAGATTTTCATCATATTCTTTGAGTGTTATGAGGGAGCATTCAAACCCTCTTGTTCTTTCCCCACATGATCATTTATCATGGTTTAACATTGAGTTGGAGAACCTTGAGAAACATTTGGAGGAGGCACATTCATCTTTGGATTATTTTATACATTTTTTTCCACAAGGTTATGGATTATCACCTTCTTTAATGTGTCCTAGAACACCTAACTTGATTTAACACCTTACAAAATTAACATGGTGACACTTGAGAGTAGAGTTTAGAGACACCATATATCAATCTTTCTTCCCTTATATTCCTTTTAGGAATGGGAATAATTTCTTTGTAGATTCTTGGATTTTTTTCTTCCTAAGGGGAGGAATTTTGTTTGATGATTTTGAATCATATTCAACATTTATTTTTCAACATCCATCTTTACAATATGTGATTCTACATTGACAAGGTTTGCATGGTCTCTCTTCATCTCTCCTATGGGGGGAATTTTTCTACTCATGGGGATGGTGTTGATATGAATGGGGTATATTACTTAACTAGTTTTCCTCTTAGGTATTATTCACACTAGTTTACTTAGTAATTTTTAGAGAATATTTATGTATCAAGTCATAATATTAAGGAATGTATCACAATTGTATGTTGTCTTATGTATCACCTTGGCCTATATAACTTAGGGTTCTCATTGTAATCTAAATCATCATATAAATAATATTAATTTAATATTTATGTACACATATTTTATATTTGTATCAGTTGATATAAAAGAAATTTTCTCTCATGTTTGGTCTCTCTTGTGTTTTTATTGAAACTCCTATATTGGGAGGCTACAGTCATAGCAAAATATTATATGGTATAGAGCATTCTATACCAAATTTTATAATGGCATGGAGAAAGAAGATACATAGACAATATTTCCCTCTAGAAGAGACCCTTGACCCTCATCCCTAGAAGAAAATAATTATTCACATTTGGACAAATAACTTCTTCAATGTAGAGAAAATTATCTATAAGACATGTACTTTGCCCATGAACCTATACTTTTCCTACCTTTCCCTCAATGGTCATATAATATCCAAGGATAGAAACACCTATCAATTGCAAAAGATTCATCAAGATTTACATAGCATGTAGTGTTTCCTTATGCTTTCTTATATAACTATGAGAAAAATGGGGGGATAAGTTTATTAAATATTCCCCCCTTAACTATGCTAACACATAGTGATGGCTAATAGATCTAGAGTTTCTCTTAGATCAGTAGAAATTAAACCTTGACATGGTCACATTCGTATCTTCTTAAACCAATACAAAGTATATTTGGAGATGTTAGTTATGCATAAGAAACTATTCCACAACCTAAATAGCACTACCATCCCATTTGAATAAATTTGGATCTTGTATTATGTGCCTTTCAACTAAACACCAAATTCTACATCTACATTGTTTGCCACAATAATACACTATCATCTTAATGAGTAGACATATGCCAACTATGAAATTTATAAGTTGTAAAGAACATTTGACTATTTTAGGTGAAAATTTTTCATTTATCAATAACATGCCAAATTCACATAATATACTCATCAACCTCTAACATTGGAATGAAAATTTATAACTCTATAGCTCTACACTCACAATAAGCCATGCTCATGTCCATGTTAGAAGTTTACAGTTCTCATCAATACTAAAAGAAAATAAGCCTTTGCAACTTCACTATGATGTCTAAGCTTTTGATCTTACTACACCAAGACTCATGTTGTACTAGATAGACAACCACATAAATAATATTTATATACCAACTTTTACAATGACATGGAGAAAGAATATAAATAGCCAATTCTTCCCTTAAGAAGAGACCCTTGACCATCATCCTTAGAAGAAAATAATTATTCACATTTGGAGAACCAACTTCTTCAATTTGTAGAAATAATTAGTTATAAGAAATATACTTCACTCATGGACCTATAATTTTCCTATATTTTTCTTACTGGTCACACAATATCTAAGAATAGAAACACCTATCAATTGCAAAATATTCATCAAGCTTCACACATCATGCAATTTTTCCTTATGCTCACTTCTATAAATATGGGAAAAGTGAAGGAAAAGGTTGTTAAATATTTCTACCTTAACTATGCAAATTCATAGTGATGACTACTAGATCTAGAGTTTTGCTTAGATCACATGCACTAGAAAGTAAACCTTGACATGGTCACATCCTTATCTTCTACACCTAGTATAAAAATATAGTTGGAGATGTTAGCTATGCATAAGAAATTATGCCATAACTTAGCTAGCACTACCATACCATTGGAAGAAATATTGTTTTCATATTATGTGCCTTTCAATTACAATAAATTTTTTACATCTATATTATTTTTTGCAATAATACACTAGCATCTCAATAAGTAGATCTATGTCAACTATGAAATATGCAAGTTGTATAGGAATATTTGACTATTCCTAGGTGAAACATTCTCATTTATTGTTAACATACCAAATTCACCTAATATTCTCAACAACCTTGACATTAGAATGAAAAATTATAACTTCTATAGCCCTACAATCATAATAATACATGTCCATGTTCACATTAAAATTTTAAAATTTTTACCATGACTGAAAGCAAATAAACCTTTCCAACTTCACAATAATGGCCAATATTTTGGTCTTTGTACAACAAGACTCATGTTGCACTATATAGACAACCACATAAATAATATTTCTTAATAGCACCAATACCAACTTTCACCACACACTTTAGCATTCTACACCAATGAGCCACTTCTTCAATAGCAACATTCTTTTGGATCATCAATGCAATCTTGCATCAACCAAAAAAAGAGGTTATTTGATTTTTTTGTGATTTTTTCCTTGATTTGAGTGTGCATTTTCATTTCATGTTTATTTGGAATTTTAATTGCATTTAATTCAAATTCCATGTGTTCTCATTTAATCCCCTTGAAAATTGCCAATTTGACATAGTGGGAAATTGTCAAAATTTGCCATTTTTAAGAAGTGAGTTGGAAAATGGTTGGAAAAAGAATGTGAACATGGAAATCTTGGATAAATAATGCATTTTAAAAGTATTCTTTTGGCTCCTAAAAAGTAGGGGTTATGGAGTGAAGTGGTCCAGTCATGGAGAGTTGGTTTTCTATTTTTGTGAAGATTTGCAACTCCTAGGTCGAGGAAACAAAAGGGAATAATGCAAGAAGGAAAAAAAATAAATATTCTGATTTTTATCTAATTTTGGGGGAAGCTATAGCAGAGGGTCGTTCCATCTTGTGAGATATCAAAAATTGAAAATCCATTCTCATTTTTGGGGGGGAAGATTTAGGGAAGGTTGTTTATGGGTTTTCTAGCTTGGCTAGTTTGGAAATTTTTAGAGAGGAGGAAGGGGAGATTGAACCAGGTTGAAAGTGGATTTATACAAGTTTGGAGCAGCAAGGAGTTTGGGAATTTTTTTGTGTGTGTTTCTTCAAGTTGCAACTTGTTTCAACAGGTTTTGCCTGCAATTTTGTAGTGCATGTGAGCATATTGGATGCAAATTTTAGATTTTTAAAGAGATTTTCGTGTTGTACACAGTCCTTTGAGACTTATTTTCAAGTGTATTTCAGATTCACAAGTTAATGTAGAAAGTTGTGTGTAATTTTGTTGAAAAATTTCTGAATTGGTTTGTCTCAAATTCCTAGCTTCATCAAGTTGTTTTGAATTTCTTTGAGTGTTGTGAGGATTTTGAGAGGGATTTTTGGATTCATAAAATCCTTCTTCATCAATGGTATCAGAGCAAGTGGATCCTAAGTGTGTAAAAAACCGCTCAAGAGAGGCAATTGCACTAGGACTGTGTTGTGGGTATTGAAAAAAAAATGGATGGGAGAGGATCCTATCATGGTAGAGGTAGAGGTAGAGGAAGAGGAAGAGGAGGTAATTTTGTTAGAGATGATGATTTTAGAGCTTTGAGTAGACAGGTTGAGGCTCTACAAGAAGAAATAAGAAGGGGATTTGCAAGAAATAGAGACCCAAGAAGTGGAGATGAAGATGAAGATGAAAGTACAAAGAATGTAAGTTTAGATATTGAGCAAAGAGAAGAAATTACAACAGTTGCAAATGACCCACTACTGAAAGCTTTAACAAAAATGGGAAAGAGACAAAAAATGGAGGTTCCTACATTCAATGGTAGTTTGAACCCAAAAGAATTGATAGATTGGCTAAATGAGATGGAATATTAATTTGAATTTGAGGATGTAGAAGACCTTGATAAAGTGAGATTTGCTAAGACAAGGCTGAAAGGACATGCTTCCATATGGTGGAGAGAAATCCAATTGGAAAGGGGAAGAAAGGAAAAGAGAAGATTACCAAACGGGATAAAATGGTGGAGAAATTAAAAAGGCAATTCATTCCTATTGATTATGAGTTGGACTTGCTCAAGAGGATGCAAGCTTTGAAGCAAGGAAACAAGATTGTTAAACAATACATTGAAGAATTCCATAGAATTCTCATAAGGATTGGACATTCAGAGGAAAGTAAGGAAAAGGTTGCAAGATACATAAATGGGCTGAGACAAAGCATTCAAGAAGAGATGACACTAGTTAGAGTTGTGACAATGGAAGATGCTTATCAAATAGCATTGAAGATAGGAGAAAGGATGAACAAGAGGTTTGAGAATAAAAATAAGAGAAAGATTATAGTTTATGTGTAGCAAAGGGAGGATGAGAAGAAAATTAGAGACATTAAGGACAACAAGGATGAAATATGTGAAAGATCAAATAAGTCCCATGGTCATAATTTTAGAGGAAGAGGAAGAGGAAGATTGGGTAGCGGGTTTGGAAGAGGAAATTATAAAATGACTTGTTTTAGATGTGGGGAAGGTGGTCATAGGGCCTATGATTCTCCTCATGAAGAGGAAAGAACAAGAAGAAGGATTGAAAATAATAATAGAGCAGCAACCATAAATGGAGAAGATACCAATTCTTCACACTCAAAGGAGGCGGAGGATGGAGAGGCACTTGTTTCAAGAAGATTCTTGATGAACAAAGGAAAAGAACCAGATCAAAGGAAGAGCTTGTTCAAAACCAAATGTAAGTATGAAGGTAAAGTTTGTAATGTTATTATTGATGGTGGAAGCATAGATAATTTAATTTATTAGGAAATGGTAAATAAATTAAAGTTGGAAAAAATGAAGGCACCCACATCCATATAGGACTGCTTGGTTGCAAGATGAAAAGAAAGGTTTGGTTAGTGAACAATGTTTGCTAAAATTCAAGATAGGTGATTATCATGATGAAGTTTTATGTGATATGATGTCTATGGATGTTTTTCACTTGTTATTGGGAAGGCCTTGGTAGTTTCGCAAGTGTGCAATGCATGATGGGTATTCCAATACATACTCTTTGTTGAAGGATGGAATCAAACACAAGTTGAAGCCCTTGAGTAAGGAAGAAGGAAAGGTATGTAATAAAATTAGAAATTTTTTGATTCACGGAGTTAAAAAGTTAGTGGAAGAGGATGAGGATGAATATTTTGATTTGCTAATGCAGGTTGCAACAATATGGATTGCACTCAAGAAAGGTAAAGTGAAGGTTTTGGTGGAGAAAGAAGAGGTAAAATCTATTTTTTGTGAAAATGTTGTTGCTAATTTATGTGAGGAAGATAATATTTGTGTAGAAGAATATATTGCAGCAATAAGTACATTAGAGAATGAGGGAATTAAATTTGTAAGGAAGAAGGTGACAAAGTGAATGTTCATTCGTTTGGTGAGATTCCCTTTGCATCAGTTGATGATTTCTCATTTGATAAAGAGACTTGTGTGGATGATAGTTTATTGTAGAATGGAAGGGAAGAATATTTTGATTGTGTTAGTGACACTGAATTGGATATATAGGAGGGAAATAGAAGGAATGAGTATTTTGATTGCATTATTGATCATGAATTTGCAACTGAAAATTGCTTTTCAAAAGAAATAGGAGAGGAGGAACACATGAAGAGACTACATGAAGAGGCAAAAGAGAACATTCATAAAATGAATTTTTAGTAAAAAAATCATGTTGATTTGAAGAGGATACCAAGTTGGTGATGAGGTGATGGTTCATTTGAGAAAAGAGAGGTTTGTAGTGTGAACTTACAACAAGTTGAAAATGAGGAAGATTGGGCCTTCCAGATTGTGAGAAAACACAAATCAGGTAATGCTTATGAAATGGAATTACCAAGTGAAGTCAATATTTTTGATCTAACCATGTTTCATGAGTCTAAAAATGATGAAGGTGCAGTAGATGTGCAGCAACAAACATCAAGATCAAGTTTAGGGAAAGGGCAAATTGAAACTATTCTTGATCGTAGGGTGAGTAAGAGCACTAGAAGAAAGCAATACATGGATTACTTGGTAAAATGGACTGAAACGAATATTAAGGATTCTTCTTGGTTGTCTAAAGCTTAAATTACTCATCTTGGATATCCTCTTGGAAAGTGATAAGATCACTTTTCTATTACTATAGGTGTCTGATGCAAGAGCATTCGTGGTTGGTGGGCAATCTTGCATCAACCAAAAAAATAGGTTATTTGATTTTTTTTGTGATTTTTGGCTTGAGTTGAGTGTGAATTTTCATTTCATGTTAATTTTTCATTTGAATTGCATTTAATTCAAATTCCATGTGTTCTCATTTAATCCCCTTGAAAATTGCCAATTTGACATAGTGGAAAATTGTCAAATTTTGCCATTTTTAAGAAGTGAGTTGGAAAATGGTTGGAAAAAGCATTTGAACGTGGGAATCTTGGATAAATAATTCATTCTTAAAATATTTTGGTGGCTTATAAAAAGTAGGGGTTATGGAGTGAAGTGGTTCAGTCATGGAGAGTTGGTTTTCTATTTTTGTGAAGATTTGTAACTCCCGGGTTGAGGAAACAAAAGGGAATAATGCAAGAAGGAAAAAAGAAATAAATATTCTGATTTTTATCAATTATTTTGGGAATATAAAATATAGGGTCATTCCATCTTGTGAGATATCAAAAATGGAAAATCCATTCTCATTTTTGGGGGGAAAGATTTAGGGAAGGTTATTTCTGGGTTTTCTAGCTTGGCTAGTTTGGAAATTTTTAGAGAGGAGGAAGGGGAGATTGAAACAGGTTGAAAGTGGGTTTCTTGGGGTTGAATATGCATGTTATTTTCTATATTTTTACAGGTCTGGAGCAGCAAGGAGTTTGGGACTTTGTTTGTGTGTGTTTCTTCAGGTTGCAACTTGTTTCAACAGGTTTTGCCTGCAATTTTGTAGTGTATGTGAGCACATTGGAATCTTGAATGTATGAATGCATATTGTATGTAAATTTCAGATTTTTAAAGAGCTTTTCATATTGTACATAGTCTTTTGAGACTTATTTTCAAGTGTATTTTAGATTCACAAGTTAATGCATAAAGTTGTGTGTAATTTTGTTGAGAAATTTCTGAATTAGTTTGTCTCAAATTCCTAGCTTCATCAAGTTGTTTTGAATTTATTTGAGTGTTGTGAGGATTTTGAGAGGTATTTTTGGATTCATAAAATCCTTCTTCATCACTTTACCACTTTGTATTGCTTTATGTTATAGTTTCAACATATAGTGCCTCACTTCACTCAAAAAGTTATCATAAGTTTATCTAAATCCTCTCCTTTTAATGATAAATTATAGGAACCAACCTCTCTTAGCATTTGCAAGCATGTACAATCATGATCATGATTCAAACAATAATCATGACAACACATTATCAACCTTCACTAGTACCTAGGTAGGTTTACAACTACTTTAGATCTTCACTAGTTCTTGTGACTTATAAAATATTTCTAGCTTCACATCTTCAAGTAATCAATATATAAGATGTGCAAAATAAATCTTTGAATTTCACACACCTTTTTTCAATTTCTATAATGAGATGTTGTAATGTGCCATTCTTAAATAACACAAAATAATTCAATCATGATAGATATGAATAATACATTCAAGACACAAGTTGAATAGCTATATTCTATCATAGCACCATAATTCATCAAAATGAATTTTATTCAATTCTAAATGTCAGAATGTTGGATTACATAGATTGACTAGGCTAAAATAGTCATTTAGTCATAACAAGATTACTACAAAAGTAGTACAATGTATAATAATCATAAGTTGGAATTCCTTGTAATTCCACTTCAATGCTCGCCGCAACTGGTGGACGAGAGCATGGTTCATGCACTTTTCCACCCAACCATGAAGCTATGCTTCCTCAGAATTCTTTATAGCTTGAAGAATACTCGACCCTACATGGAATACTTAGCAAGATAATATGATATGCAAGGTGGAATCTGGTGTGTTTCTAACATAGCTACATGCATTTCTACCTATAATTAGATCATGCAAGATTAATGTTAGGAAATGGTAGAGAGTTACATCATAAAATTAGTCCATTCCATATTATGGGCTACATAGCTTGGCCAAGCATACGTTGTATACAACAATAAAATGATAGATTTTGGAAAAAGCAAAACCTATACCCTCTATTATTCCACTTTTGGCACCCATCCCAAAATGCAACCTTCTACATACATAGGGAAACACCCTTTCCTTCTAAACATTTAGTTCACAAATATACAATCTGGTTTACAATAGGGTATCCTAACTAGCCTTCTTATGATAATAAATCAAAAATTCTACAAACATAATCTTCATATGATTCACTAGGCAATACTTGAAACCAAACATATTCTTGCATAGTAAACTAAACCAGATTTACTACTTTTTTTGTATGTCATGCAAAAATTTACAACACATGCAACAACATACTAATACATATATTTCCTTTTTGTATCCTTCACAAAATGAATCATACATTATTCAAATAAAGAAAATAAGTTGTTAAAAGAAGGTATATCACATGTATGTGTATATACATATTTGGTTTAAATGTATATACACATATATGGCCTTCAATTACAGTATTAAAGTATGTGTATACATTCTTTTATTAATCATAAAAGAACCATAATTCACATAAAACATTATGTTTCCTTTTCCATATAATGTGCAGAAAGAAATATTGTCTTTTAATAGAAAACCCATTCCCTTTTTAAACCTTTAATCCAATTAGATAAGCTTAAGGATTTCACAAGTATTACTTGAATTTTAGGAATAAATTGCTTCAAAATTTCACATTTATTTACACAATAAGTTAAGAACGTTCTTATTATTCATTTAATATGTTCTTTTCCCCTTTAAATAATTATGTCTAATCATGTTTCCAAAGATACAGTAATTTGTTTGATAACAATTTAGTAAAGGATCTTTTTGTTTCTAACATTCCAATTGAATTACAATGATTATTCAAAATCTTTTAGTTTAGGCCCCTAATCAAGTTGGTTCAGTCATGGAGGTTGGATAATTATGAGACGTGCATTATTCTAGATTCTCTCCATAGTTGTATGACAAAAATGGGTGTTCATTCTGGAACACCTCCTTGTCAATTTACATTGCTAAGCACCAAAGGTATGAGAAAAACTTTACATTCCCTTCTCTTGATCAAAGGATTATGGGAAAAGATATAATAAAATGGATCAACTTCAATGCAAAGAAGAAATATATAGTCATTATTCATTATGAAGACATTTATATCTGCTAATGCAACAATTTCTAAAGCTTTGGATAAGGAAGAGACTCCAAGTCACATTTTTTGGATTCCAATGAACCCATGGCATGCATATCTCAACCATGATGGTGATGCATAATGGGCAACTTCGGCTATGAATTTGAGCCATTATGCTAAGTGCCCACGAGAAATATAAGTGAATCAATAATTGATATGTGTATTGAATACATGATATCGACCTCTCTATGGGTTTTATCATGAGTCAACCATTGATTCAATAATGAGTTCTTAATGTGATAACAGGGCAAGGCATAAACCTTTACTCCACTCATGAAATGGAGCCTAAATTCGAATGGGTTTAAACATTGTTCGAATCGGCTCTAAGAGGGCCAAATCTCATTAACCCACAAGATATCAATGCATGTAGTGGATAAAAGTTAATATAGGAGAGACTTGGAATTTGAAAGAATGCATGGCAGCTAAATGCTATACTTGAGGGGTGAAAGCCGACCCTGGGATAGTAATGACAAATGGCTATAAGTCGATGTGCCCATTTGACCTATGCATTTAGAATGCATACAAAGTACATCCTTAAGAAGACTGAAAAGGAATGATATACAAGTTTTTCTTAAAATTGCCTTAGCATTGTTAACATAACAACCAAAGCCTTTGAACGACTCTGCAAAGACAACATAACAATAATGCAAAGACAACATATTGAGAATGAGGGGTATATATATAATAAAAATGAACCCATGAAAAGACAATTGAATGATTTTATTTAAATCTTTTTTTTTAGATTTGAATGCCTTGCCCATACCCGTGAGGAAGATATTTTATTGCAAGAGAATAGGGGGAAGCTAATAATGAAGCAACCCAAATATTGAAGGAAACACATTCAAATTCAAAAGAAGAAGAGATAACATGATTATAGGAGGATATTTTGGGGAAAATACCAGTGAAGGGGTCAAGATTTGGAAGAAGGAAAAACTCGATTGTTTGGAGGAGAAACTCATTATTCTATTATTGTTTTGATATATTTTTTCTCTTTCATCGAACATCTCTGTTAACTTTGGGAATAACATCATTTCTGAATGGAATCGATTGATTTTGTTACTATCATTTTTGTTCAATATTATTCTTGCTATAATTGGTCATGAGTTGGGCTAGAATCCTCTTATACACCCTCATTCTCGATAGGTTGTCTTTACATTATCATTATGTTGTCCTTGCATTATTGATATACTGTCCTTGCATTATCGTTATGTTGTCTTTGCATTATCATTATGTTGTCTTTGCATAGTTGTTCAAAAGCTTTAGTTGTTATGTTAACAATGATAAGGTAGGTTTAAGAAAAACTTGTATATCATTCCTTATTGTACTTTGTGAGGAGGCACTCTATATGCATTCTAAATGCATAGGTAAAATGGAAACAATCGACTTACAACTGATTGTCATTACCATCCTGGGGTTGGCTTTCACCCTTCGAGTATAACATTTATCCACCATGCATTCTTTCAAATGCCAAGTCTCTCTTATATTAACTTTTATCCACTGCATGTATTGATACCTTGTGGGTCAAATGAGATTTGGCCCTCTTAGAGCCAAATCAACTATGTTTAAATCTATTCAAATTTAGACTCCATTTCATGAGTTGAGTAAAGGTCTATGCCTTTCCCTATTATCACATTAATAACTCACTGTTGATCCAATGGTTGACTCATGATGATCCTACAAAGAGGTCGATATCATGTATTCAATACACATATCAATTATTGATTCACTTGTATTTCTTGTGGGCACTTAGCATAATGACTCGGCTTCATAGACTCGACTTCATAGTCGAAGTTGCCCATTGTGCATCACCATCATGGTCAAGATATGCATGTCGCAGGTACATTGCACATTTGCATACACACACATATTCTCATACACAATTATTGTGTTTCCTTTATTGTTTCTTTTTTTAAAGGAACAATCTCTATAAGATATAGATAAAAAAAACATCAAGTTCTTTTATTCATAATGCCCTTTAGATTTAGTTTTTAACTTGAATCATACATTTTATAATTTTGTATGTCTAACTCAACATAAATATTTATATGTATGTATACATCCTTTCTTTTTGAATTTAGAAAAATAATATTAAATATACAAGGTAAAAAAAATGAGCTAATAATTTATTTTCCATTAGTTTACCTATTTAATCAACACATTCACATAAAAATGATATCTACCACTTGCAAATTTTGATGCAGATATTGTGATTTTTTAGTGGTGTGTGCAATCCAGATTCCAACATGCTTACCGATCATCATCCAACTAAATACTCCTACCTCAACCATGTTCTCATTCTTCAACCTGTTCCTGCATTCACACACACTTGCACTTGCAAATTTTCATCAGTAACATTAACCAATGCTCAAAACAAAATGATTTCATTAATTCATCACATAACATTCATCCTTCATGTTCAATCATAAAGTTTACATGGATAAACATTTTCAAATAACATGGAAATCTTAAATTTATCACAAGTCAAAAACTGATAAATTTCATTTTCCAAAACATTTCAAATAACTTAACATTATTAAATGAAATCAAAATTTGAGATGTGATAGATCTCTAAAATTATCTAGCACAATGAGTACTCCACTCTATAATAAAGGGAAAAGTATCAAGGCACAATCATACAATGTTTTGACACAATTGGTGATTCTTCAGGTCATCATCAACAATGATTATTGAAAGTGTGCCAGATGCAATGGAGACCACTACTCTATAAGAAAGGGAATTTTTTTTACTCTATACAACTAATGTTCCTACACTTTGATTTTCAATATCATTGCATCTCATGCCCTAATAATCTGTTGCATGTGCACTTAATGGAAAGATGCATCACACGTGAAGAATTCTAGAAAAATGGATTTTCACACATTTGTACAAGCTTTGATCAATTAGCTATGTGCAAAGAAACATGATAGTCACATGTGCACTCTTCAATCACATTGTATAACTTCATGGTCATATACAGTTTCAAAAGTAAACTTATTAGCTTCAATAATAGCAAGCTAATTATTGTTCACTCACACTTCTCTACATTTTGTGAAACTTACATGTTGGCACACATGTATCTACACTAATACAATCAATTTGACTTCATATAAGTCTAACACACAGTTGTGCTTGCTCCACATGATCATGCTAGCTAACTAGCAACATATGGATATAACATTTGGCACAACCTTGATCACATGGGAAATGCACCATACATGTGTGATACTTGTTAGAATTTTGTGGAATCTTTGACAAATAATTGTATAAATACAACTCACTATACATTA
This sequence comes from Sequoia sempervirens, assembly GCA_007258455.2. Classification (NCBI taxonomy): domain Eukaryota; kingdom Viridiplantae; phylum Streptophyta; class Pinopsida; order Cupressales; family Cupressaceae; genus Sequoia; species Sequoia sempervirens. The sequence continues at coordinate 14,285 of VDFB02070385.1, forward strand.
TATAAACTAGTCCTCATACTTATTAGCTTAGTTAGGAAAGTTGATTTAGTATGGTTGCACTCCAAGTTTTATTTGAAAAATAAGATGGATGAATCTTCTTGTCTAATTATAGAAGCCTACTTTCCTAATATATTCCTTGTAATATTGCATCATACACTTTTGATGAATACATGACAATATTCTTCGCACCTTTGTGCTTTACCTTGGTCACAATATTATAAGAACATTTCCACATCTCAAGCTTTCCATTAGAAGTATATCTAGCTCTATTTCCTTAGCTCTATAAATTAAACTACATGTGAATTTTTCTTTGATTCTCAAACTAAAATTGTATTTAAACGTATATTCAAACAATTATACCTAAAAGAATACAAATATTACAAAATGTCTACACTATTTTGAAATATAGAGGAACACCTCCAAATATTGCACAACTATGGTTATGCAAATGCAAATTATGCATGCACTAAAAACCTTCATAACTGGTAGAAGACATCATAAGCCATCATGCCCAAATGAAGATATACTTTTAAAACCATCACTCTAAAAAATATACACTTTTTGGATTTGTCAACATTCAATATGGTAGATAACGGAACCATTAGAATAATAAAGCTACCTACCCAAAAATTATGCATATTTGTGAATTTTGCATACATAAAAAACCCTCACACCCAAAATAAACATAGAACAAAAACTCTCATTCCCAAAAGAAGGCATTATTTTTTCTTAATTATTTTCTCAACCCTACTCACAAACAAAAACCCTCTTACCTAAAACAAGATATAAATTATTTTATAATTATCTTGCAAATAGACTTTTGAAAAATGTGAGGACTCTTGAAAATATTTTACATACATGATCACACAAATGTAAATTTTGCATAAATAAAAAAACCTTGATATCTTGAAGTTCACTTTTAATATATAAATATTGAATATTATAAAGAGCCAAATTGAAAACATACTAAAATTAGTGAACCAAATAAACGATAGTTCAAAAACTACAACCGTGGTTGCAAGAGTACAAGAAGGAGAAAAAGAGGGCCCAAGAAATCATCACCTACAATGGAAACCTTAGGTTATGGGTGACAACAACCCTACAAACAAGCTAACTCAATGACACAATTGATCTCAACACATCTATCAAAAAATACACTTCAACAAGAGGTGTAAGAGTGAGAGTGAGAATGAGGGGAAATGATTAGCTTTATAATTAAAAAATAAAATTCAAGCCTAACCTATAATTTATTTCTATATATATATATTTAAATTCTAAATTTATTAAATTTCTTTCAAAATCTAATTCATTTTAATTCAAGCTTAGTTGCTAAGGGAGGGGTTACTTTACTTGTTACTATGTGGAGGGGTGAATGTAGAATGAATGGTTATACAAATATGTAAAGGGGCTCTAGTATTTTTGTTTTAGTGGGTTTAGGATTGTTTTAATTGATCATTCAAAATCACCACTTAATGACCCTCATTTATTTAATAAGTCATTCTACATTAATCGTAAATGACTCAACCCTCGATCATCAACTTTATACAATTAACTCATAAACACAATTATGGTATTTTTTAAGGAAATTTGACTTATTATTTAAAAGATTAAGGGTGCAAAGTTAGCTTGCACAACTAGTATGTCCTCTCACTACAAGAGAAATTATTTTACTATTAGTGAAGCAAATTGTATAACAATTTTAAGGGGTAAAATCATTGAGAAACTTGGGTTGCAAAGAGGCAAAAATAATATTTAGAAAAGTGATGATTGACCTATTTGGGATAGGGAACCACCTAAGTAAATGACATGTCTCACTTTCTCTTGCTTGTTGGTAGGTACTTCACATCTTTTCTCTTCTATTTTCTATTCACTATTGTATCCATGCCTATTTAGATCGCATTCACCACTTATTATTAATTAATCTAGGTTGATTACACTTATGCATATGCATTTCATTTTATTAGCCTAGATTACACTTTGAAAACTTTGTTTTCCCTTTTGCAAAGAGTTATCAAACCTCTGAAATGCATTTAATTGTGCAATATTGTAAAGCATAGAGACAAAGGTGAATTGTAGGGGTAGAGGCACTAAAAAGCTAAACTAATTTAGATGTTAATCCTATAAAAGAATTATTCAAATCATTATAATGTGACACCCCTATGATGTTAATGTTGTATTGTTCATGCAAACCCACCTTCTTATTAAGGAAAAAGAAGGTTTCCTTAGGGTTAACCTAGGCTAATTAAATAAATGTAATCAATTAAGTGCAATTAATGTAGATTGACTAAATATTTTAGGGAATGGTAAATCAAATAAACATTATTGCTATTCTAAGAAATGTAAATGCAACAATTAGGGTACTTAGCTTGTTGATAAAAAATTAATTGTCCTTAAGGAATAATTTGGATCTTATTTGATGTATGCTTTAGAAAGCAATGCCTCTCAATCCATGAAGTATCTTAGAGTTTGTGTTGGATCCATACTTTGTTAGATACTAAGTTTGTAGTCATAGACTAGTCCTTTGAGTCTAGATTTGTCCCTAGGCATAATAGAATACTGCTCTTTAACTGGCTTGGTAGATCTTTGTCTGTTGTGTTGCTTTTGCTAATTTAAGGGTTGATAGTATTTAAAAATACCTTAAAAGGTTATCATTTTGTTGCAAGGAGACACATTTTCCTAGTTCAATCCTTAGAGAATATCCAAAGATAAAAGATAGTAAGGGCCTTAGAATGTATATTCATTACTCTTTTTAGTACACTAAATTGAAATGTGTAAATATTAATGACTCCTTCAATCCTCTAAAATGAGAGAGGTCATGTGTATTCAATTTTGATACTCAACTGAAATGAATGGATTAAATGTTAGCACATAACATCAAATTGCATCAAATGTGTGTTTAGTTGGCTTAAGGTGCAAGGATGAATTGAGCTTCTTAATCGAATTTTGAAATTTGAAAATTGAAAAAAGAAGAATCAAATCTATGACCATGATATTGCCCTTATGGTTGTAAAAATAATACAATATAAATAAATAGTAAGATCAATGAAAAAATAGAAATAAATGTATAAATAAATAAATAAAACAAATATATAAAAAAATATGTAATAAATATATAAGAATATGTAACTTTATAAAAATAGATTAAAACTAAGAGAATAAGCAAATTTACACCCGATCATGGTATTTGTCTTATCTACCTGTATCAAGACATTTTCTCATGATTTGCACATAACTAAATGTTAGATGGCATAGGTGTGCAAATTTCAGCATTGCACTGCTATTGGAATAGGGTTGTGTGTGTGACGGTGCAAATCTCCTCTTGTTTTTCTGAGTGAGGAAGAATCCCTTATTTTGCTTCATCGGTTTCGCTCAAGAGAAAGAGGCGATACCAAGTAGATCAGCTGGAGGCTTCAATGATTGTCAACTTGGTTCAGGTATTTATAAACTAAAATCTGATCTCACCATGCAGGTTACTTTTTTGTTCAAACAGGCTTAACTTGAAACATTGTTTTATTTTTCTATGGAGGGGTTTTCCAGGCGGACAGAGCATTGTGGACGCGAATATGATCTTTCTGAGGAAACGGATATACGAAGTGATAATTGTACTGATCATATAGACCAAAGATATACTTGCAGCTAAACAGGCACAATAGAGAATATATTATAGAAAATAGAAGAGAAAAGATGCGAAGTTAGCCGACACAACTAAGCGGTCCATTACTACCACAGCACCTCTTGCACGATTAGTGGAGCAAAGTGTATGACAATTTGAAGGGGTAAAATCGTTAAGTAATACGAATTTGGGTTGCAAAGAGGCAAAAATGGCTTTCGGACAAGTGGTGATCGGCCCGCCTGGCTCGGGGAAGACCACCTATTGCAACGGCATGTCTCACTTTCTCTCTCTCATTGGCAGGTACTCCACATCTTTTCTCGTCTATTTTCTATTCTCTATTCTCTACTATTCTGCGCCTAATTAGCTGCAAACATCTGTTTGTCCTTTCTGCTACTCAATTTTTCCATTTAATTTAATAGTTAGGTTAATGGAGGTTGTCAAATGTAGAACAATATAAGAAAATGAATGAAAACACACATTCTGTTAGTCATAAGGATTCAACACACCCTATCTTGATCCAAAAGCACTAGATTCTAAAATATGTTGATGGCTATGTCAGGGACGGTGAAAAGGACATCTAAAGCTTTAGAAAGACTTAATGTACTGTTGTTTATTACATCTTGATGATTGATTATGGAGTGTGATCTAAAACATTGATATAAAAAAATCTATAAAATTTACACCAAAAGTTTTTTATATTCAAAATTAAACTACTCAAAGCACCTCTTCTCTTTGAAAGATTGGCAGTATAAGAGCAATTGATGAGAAGTTCCCCTCAAAACTATGATCCCTCCTGAATCCCAGGAAACAGATAAAGCCATAAAAATTGTCTGGAATGTAGGTTTTTGTACCATGATTCAGCTTGTATAGTCACTGCAAAGATGTAAATAGCTGTTTTGACAGACAGCCCACACGGCTTAATCAGGGGCTGTATCTAAGGGTGAGACTTATTACTAGCAACTTGCGTCTATTCCAATATGTCAAGTTTTTCGTTTGACTGTGGTCATATTCATAGTGATTGACCCCTCCATGGTTCTAACTCAAGAACCTGCTCCGTACCATGATCTTAAGTAGGAAGAGTGTCGATAAATATATATTTTTATATTGTTAGTTGTTCACAAATATTCTATTCATACAAGCATCAACATGAGACTGATACAAGTTCTTGCGAGCATAATCATGAGACTAATATTAGCTCCCTTCAAGCAACCATATTAGAAATCAGCTTTGGAAGACCAAGAGCCACAACTTAGAAATCACTTAGTTATAAATCGCCTCCACACTACAAGCCAACTATGGAAGTCCAAGAGTCACAACATAGAATTCCATATTAGATGTCTCTTTGGGATTTGAACTTAGGTCTCCACAATGAGAATTCAATGCTTTAACCAATTAAGCTCAACCCCTTAGACAATGTCAATAAATCTAAAAAAATGAACTTATATTATTGTTGCAAGTGTTGGGAATAAAAGGTAAACAATTAATAGATGAAAATTCGAAAATTAGTTTTACAAATCTGAAGTTAAGTTCTTTTAATCATGAAAAAAGCCGCTCAACCTTATGTAATACTCCATCTATTCTATAGTTAAAAAAGGAGTCTAGCTACTAGCTTTCAGCTGAAAAGCAACTAATTTGTTTTCATGCTAGGGTTTCCTTGCAAATTTTGAACGGTAAGATAAACATTTGAAGTTGTTAGATCATAACAATTCATCAACTAACTTTTTGTTTTCATTTTCAGCTAATAGGAAAACAATTAATTGTAAACATATAACAGAAAATTACAGAAAGAAAATAACTACTGTTCTTTGAAACAAATGTAACAGCTATCATCCTATGGTTTAAGAGATGGAAAAAAAAACTAACCGCAAACTTTCATCTGGCAAGAACTAACTAACTATCTATCTAGGGTTCCCATTTAAACAATTAATGAACTTGAGGAAAAAAAATAACTTCTTTATATTCATTTACTAATTTCAGAATTTCCATTTCAGCTGAATGAAACAGGTAACTGTCTAACTAATCAATTGCAGATTTTTACATATGAACATTTAACTAATAGGAAATTACAATTTATTGCAGCATTGATAGCAAACTTAAATTGACAAATGCATGTACCTGGAATTACGAGAGAGATAAATAATAAAATTTGACATCATCATCATGTTGAATTGCTTGAACATCTTTGTCGTTGAGAGAAAGAGAAATATCATCAAGGACTTTTCTGCCCAACCAAGATCTATTTGTTCCTCGAGTTTCTTCAACTAAAGAACTTGACCCTTCACGAGGGTAATCAACATGGATCAAATTATCGTCATGCCATTCTGAGCTTGGTGTCATGAACCTATACCACTGGTTGATCCCTCCTCTGTAGGTATCTCCTAACCAAAAGGATCATTCTGACGAGAAGTATATTTGGTTCATGATAGATGACCAATGCCTAACTGGCATTATACCTTGGCCAAGGATTTCATTATCATTACTGACACTCCTGTGCCATTAGCACTCTCACCCTTGCTCGACATTTAATATTCTTATTCCATTTATTTATTATTTCAAGAATTTATCTTCGACATAAGTTTTTCAATCTGGCGGAGTTTCCTTTATAGATTAATAGAGATGAAACAAAGGTGGAGAGACTCAAAACAATATTTCCTTTTACAATAATTCAAAAACATTATGATCTGTTTGAAGGCTAAGTAAGGAGCACTTTAACTAACTCTGCTAAAGGTTATTCTCAGTTCAGATTTAATCCAACATCAGTCCATAATATTCTGGCATGGTCTGTTTGATAGAATTTCAAGAAGACGAGTAAGTATCAAGGTTTTAAGAAAAGAATATATATTGGTTTCATCTTAGTCAAAATTAAGCAGATTAGAAAGAGAAGATAGAGTTTTGACTTAGGCTTGGACGTACAGAGCACAGGACAAATTCGACGGCAGCTTATCCTTCATGTAGTTTTGAGAAGAAAGATTGGATATTTCAAGCAGGATTGAACATTATATAATTCAATTACAGAAAGATCCTTCTAGGATTGAATTCCATTTGACCTCCAACTGGGTGTACATGTTATTAAAAATTACTTCCTAATAATTTTTTGGTCGAAACCATACTATCGATGCAAGATTAAACAATTTATAATTCTCAATTACGTGCATGATGAAATGATTTAGATACTCGATGAAGCACCACTCTAGATTCTCTCTCTGCATATGACATTGAAGACTCGGATTCAACCTCGTTTCCACCTAAGCTCGTTGTTGAAAAGCCAAGGTCACCTCCACTGGAATATGTCTTTCAAAAAGGAAGAAAAGAGAGGAAATGATAGTAAGGTCCGATGAGTTAAGTGTGTAGCAAATATGAGACCAAAGCTGGATGATAAATGTCTCAAAAAGTATGAGGAGTCGCCTTGGAAGCTGATGGTGAATGCAGAGAAATTGAGCCCGAGTAAAGGTAGTGAGAGAGAACAATGGAAATGCTCGATAAGGTATGTGAGAAGCGAATATGTAGCTAGGGCCTGATGATATTCGTCTCAGAAAAGATCGACTATGATTCCCAAAGAAAGCCAATGGAGTTTGCAGAATTGACGAGCCCAAAGCAAAGAGTATTTGAGTAGAAGTAACCAATGAAATAGAGAGACCTCCAATTAAATGTGAATGCTCAATGAAACCTCCATTCCAAGACTGCATGAACCCCCGTGTCTGCTTGTCTTCCATCTTGGCCATTTCAACTAGAGGCACAATGGGAAGATGGTTGAAATTCTCCGGTCTTCAGAAACCGACGACGACTCCAGCTTAAATTTAATTAATTTAGACTTTAAATCTTACTTTTATTTTTATATTAAGATCGATGGAATAAGAATCATAACTACTATGGTTTATTTAATATTTATAACCTTTGCAAATATATATATATTCCAAGAATTTGTTCACTCAACTTTCAAGAGGAGATTATTAATAAATATTTAAATTAACATATTTTGCAACAATTATATTCAATTACTTATGGCCAAGGTTATGACTTTGATAAAACCATCTTACATTGACTCAAGGTTTGATGATAAAATTGATCCTTTGTTAACCATGACCTCTCCTTGATGATATTTCCCTTTCCCCTCGAGTGTTGATGATTTTGCAACCACTTGACAAAAAGACTAGGATTAGACCATTCACACGATATAAATATGTGTTTAAATATAATCTCATCATCATATGCATTTTGGCATATAAAAGAAAATCATTCACATTTATATTTACAACATATAAAGCAATTATTTTATCCTCAATTTCACATTCACATGAAAAGTGGTTACTTGTAACTAACATTGCATTTGTAATTTTTATTGACATAATTTTATTCACAACATAAGAGATGTAACACCTTAACTGTAGTATACCATATGGAGTTTAATGAAGCAATCAGCGACAAAAGAAATCAACAAACCACATTAAAACATCACATAGAAATTGAATGTGGAGAAACCCTTGCAGGAGAAAACTCCACCAGGAAGAGAGGCCAATTATGTATTATCTTCATCTACAAGATTACAATACTAACTCACTTCCTTTATCCTTCCTTTGTCTTCAATTTGATAGCTCCTATGAACCTATGAAAATTCAATATATCTTATTAAACCTTCATCCGAAGGCTCCAACCTATAGAGTTTCCCACAACAAGAGGAGCACTAAAAGCCCACTTGCAAAAACCAAACGCCCTATCCCTTGGATTCTCCGTTGAAAGCATAAGAGTCATCAAACATGGTGCCCAAAATGACTTGCCCTCCAAAACAAAGAGTCACCTTCATGAACACCAATGGTCACTCCTTTCCAAGTGCCCCACTTGAGGAGTTAATTAATACTAGGTACAAATAATTATTTTTTGTTGTCAATGAACCCCTTCGTCCCTTATGAATGCAATAGGTGGAAAATTACAATAATAACACCCTAGGCACCTATACATACCTTGATAAGGATGTTGGAAAAATAAATGACATAGGATAAATAAGGTTGATGGCACCTTAATCCTAATATTTTCTCATTTGATAGCATACATTGTAAATACATCCAAAGGAACATAAATTGTAATTAAGTACAAGAAATGAGACCCATGGCCTCTTTGCACCAAGAGATTTTTTTTGTGCTTAAGAGAATTTGCAACATTTTTTCAAGTGTTAACCTTCCTCAACATACTTGTTCATTTGCAATCATTTCTCAAACAAAGTAATACGGAACATTTGCATGCTTCATCCAAGCATGGAACTATTAAAGGAATTCTATTGGTTTATAGGATTGCATATTAAACCTATACAAAATAGTATTCATGTATACTCTGAGACAGCTTTCTATGCTCACAATTCTATCCTTCCTTTGAGAAAATGAACAAGATCCTAGGTGTCACACAAGTTTTAGGTCATTATCTCTTTTTGCATGGCTTGTTGCCAAGACTCATTATCATCTAAAAGAATAGCTTCTATGTAGGATCTAGGCTCATCATCCATACTTAACAAAACAAATACATAACAAAAATCTTGTGGACTATACTTGACAATTGGATTCCATTGTCTTGTGGGTCTTCTCAAAGGAGTACATGATTCTTCCTCCTATTCTTTTGCATGCACAACTTCTTCCGGGTCTTCTTGCTTAGAACTCTCACTTGAACCCTCTTCTTCTTCTCCATCCTACAATCCATTATTCTACTTTTCCACGTGTACATCTTCTTGCTTTAATTCAAAATGCATTGTCTTTTTCTCTTATTTTTCTTTTGGCTGTTCAAGAATGGAAATAGCTTTAAACTCCTTGAAAATCGCATCTCCAAAATAGACAACTTTCAAGGTTAGAGGATTCCAAAGCTTATAACTCTTTAACATTCTCACCATATCTAATGAATATGCATTTCTACGTTTTTGGATCTACTTTAGATCATTTTTCTTTAGGCACATGAACAACAGCCTCATAGCCAAAAACATTTAAATGTGAGACTAGAAGGTTTCTTACTTATCCATACTCCATAAGGTGTCGAATCAAGAGCTTTACAAGCAAATATGTTCATCAAGTAACAAGCAGTATTCACAACTTCTGCCCAAAAGTATCTATCCAATTGTGCACCACTTAAACATACTTTTGGCTCTTTCTATTGTTGGCGTAACAACTAACACCTCTGGAGTACAAGTTGTTATGAACAGCCTATGCACACTACGCAATGAGTGCTCTTCGAATTATGGAGGGGAAGCTCCCTCGATGTACTTTGACAAATATACTTTGCAAAGGAAAAATAAGCTAAAACTACTTCCTGTCTTTTTGTTTCAGCTGCTAGAGGCACAAGACTTTCTTGAAAGAACTTTTACGTTGCAGCTGAGTTTTCTCTGGTTTTGCAAATCAACTAAACTACAACTTATATCTATCCAATCTCCTCAGGAAAACAGAGCAAGAGGAAACGGAGCAAGGTTTGACTATCTGACGATAAGCGGGTTTAGACTCTCTACTTGAAGGCAAGGTGGGCACAACTATCATCTCAATCTAAACCAACTTATTGGGCACAACAGATTTAAGAATTTACCAAGACGATCTTATGAAACCCTAGGTGGTATAACACTTGATCGAATCAGCAAAGCCTTCACAAAACAGCCTTTATCTTTATAATCTCACGAAACCCTAGGTGGTATAACCTTCAATTATATTGATAAAGATTCACAAAACAGATTTATCGCTGCAACTTCTCGAAACCCTAGGTGGTATAACGATCGATCACAATGGTAAATTAACACAAAACAGCCTTATCACCTTAATCTTTTGGAACCCTAGGTGGTATAACAATTGATTTCAATGATAAAGATGTTCAAACAGATATATCTAATCTATGGAAAGAATTCAGCATCACAATCTTTCGAAACCCTAGGTGGTATAACAATCAATTGCAATAGTGAAGACACATGAACAAATACGAAAAAGAGTAATATTGAGGGCAAGGTGGGCACAGCATATATTCCTCTCTCAAGCAAAAGTTATTTACAAATGAGCGTAAGCTCTTATTTATATACATCAAGGTGTAGGGAACCCTAAAATCACCTTGTGTTATCTATAGTTCCTGCAATGCATGCAAGCAATGCGCCCAACCCTAATTAAGCAAACTATACAGTTAACTGGGCAACTACCCTCAGTTTAACTGAAACATCTAATCTAAAAATGGACAATTGTGCGAGCATGCACGTCCTTATTAAAACAAGTTAACTGGAAGACTATCATCAGTTAACGAAAACCCTAAATACAACTCCAAGTGAACAAGGCGATTCTCAGAATAGGTATGCATGTGATGACAACCCCGAGTTAACTGAAAAGGGTAACATCCAGTTTAACTCGTGTGTGTGAAGTCTATTCTGAGAAGTGGGAACTGAAGTTCACTGTGTGTGATCTCGAGCAATCAACCCCTCAATGAGATTGTTGACTGTGTCACTGTCCGGAGCGATGAGACTCTGACGAAGGATGCTATGTCGATGCAGCATGTCCTCACCAGCTGTGATCTGAGACTGAAGTTCCCTTCTGCTCCTCGTTGCTTCATCAAAAAGTGCTGACATGACTGTAAGCTGAGTAACCTTACAGCCAACTGTCTCCCCACTGAAAATGATATGAATGAGTGCCTGGAGTTCTGACTGAACATCTGTAAGCTCCACGTAGGCACCACCCTCAATCTGATAACGGCACGGTAAGCGAGATACAAGAGTCCTCACAAACCGGAGTGCACTGGTGACGTGCTCTCTACTCTCAGCCAACTCTGATGCTAAACTGTCTTCTATCTTCGCTCTGAAAACCAACTGTCTTCCAAGAGTAGATAGCCTCTCTGTCCTCTGCATCCGTGGCTGTCATAAACCAAACTGGTGAGCAATCAGAATTC
>VDFB02070387.1:0-18397 GCA_007258455.2 Sequoia sempervirens
AAAGTGCGTTCCAAAATGAGCCTTGTTTCATCAAATACCCAAAAGGCCCGATAGGAGACTTCATTTCCATTTAATATTTCTCAAGAGGACCAATAAAAGTCTCATTTACCAAAATAGGTGACATTTATAAAGTTCACTTCAATATTTCATTAAGTCACCTTTTCAAACAAAGGCATAAGTGACTTTATCAAATTTCATAAAATTTCACCTAGTCACTTAAAAGATAATTTAATTAATTACTCAATATCACATTAGAGGAAGAATTATGAATTGATGTGATAATTAAATAATTAAATAAATGATTCCCCTAATTACGTCACTTGGCTTTGGGAATTAAAAGGGCAAGGTGGCGTGCCACTTAGCTAGCGAGAAGGGGACATTACAGTCCTCCCTTCCCGAAATTGCTTGTCCTCAAGCAATTGCAAGCTCGGGTGCTGTAGAATCTGCTCATTCTCCCATGTGGTATCCTCGGATGGCAAATCTCTCCATCTCACTAAATACTCTTTCACGACCCTGTTTCTCAACCTCTTCTCTCGAGTGTCTATAATCTCTTCAGGGACTAGGACCAAATGTCCCTCCTCATCCAATGGTGGAAGCTCTGAAGAAAAAGTAACCTGCTGACCCAACGCCTTCTTAAGGCACGAAACATGAAACACATTATGAATCTTGCTATTTTCTGGTAGCTCCAACTCGTATGCTACCTCTCCAACCCTCCTGATAATCCTGTATGGTCCATAGAATCGGGGCTTGAGCTTCTTGGCTCCACTCTTCTTGAGAGAAGACTGTCTATATGGCTGCAAATGAAGGTATACCAAATCCCCAACCTCGAAACTGCGCTCAATCCTGTGTCTATCAGCATATGTCTTTTGCTGATTTTGTGCCACCTGTAGGTTATCTTTGAGTGCCCTCAAGATATCTTGACTCTCCTGAATCCAATCCTTGGCTTTGGGAGCCCTGCTCTCACCAAAAGCTATCTCCGTGAATGAAGGTGCATCATAACCGTACAAGGCTCTGAAAGGACTCATCCCAATGGACATATGATGAGTGGTATTATAACAATACTCCCCCAAGTGCAACCACTTAATCCACGCCCGCTGCTGTCCTGCAATGTAGTTGAGCAAGTACCCCTCAATCCACTTGTTAACAATTTCTGTCTGTCCATCTGTCTGAGGGTGATAACTTGTGCTCGGAGTCAACTCAGTACCTGCCAACCTAAACAACTCCTGCCAAAATGCACTCATGAATCTACTATCCCTATCACTGACTATGTTCCGGGGCAGCCCATGCAATCGAAAGATCTCCCTGAAAAATAACTCAACCACCTGTGGTGCCCTGTACTCAGTCGAAATAGCAAAGAAGTGAGCGTACTTCGTCAACCGATCTACCACCACATAAATACTATCTCTCCCATGTACCTTAGGTAGACCCGTGATGAAGTCCATAGAAATGCTCTCCCATTTCTGCTCTGGGATAGGCAATGGTTGTAGTAATCCGGCTGGATGCATATGCTCTGACTTGTTCTGTTGACAAGTCACACACTCCCTAACATGTCTCAATACATCATCCTTGAGGCCCTTCCAAGAGAACCTCTCTCTGACCTGCTTGTAAGTTTTGAAATAGCCCTGATGGCCTGCTAAGGGAGTGTCATGAGAAGCCTGCAATATTTTCTCCTTCAATCTAGACTCTGGCACCAAGTAGATCCTATCCTTGTAGTAGATCACATCATCCACTACTCTGTACCTGTCATCCTGAATCAACCCATCCAACAACTCACAAGCAAACTTATTCTTGGAGTACTCTACCAACAAGAGGGATTTCCAGTCTACGGAAATCTCTGAAAGTGAGCAAGCTGAAGGTCTCCTAGAGAGGGAATCTGCCACAACATTCTTTTTTCCCTTCACATACTCTATATCAAAGTCATATGCCTGTATCCTGCTGACCCACTTCTGCTGCCTCTCATTTAAATCCCTCTGCTCCAAGAAGTATCTAAGACTGTTGTGATCGGTCCTCACCACAAACTTCCCTCCAACTAAGTACTATCTGAATTTCGCCAAGGCATGCATAATGGCGAGCATCTCCTTATCATAGATGGAGTATAGTCTCTCTGGTCCCCTCAACTTACGGCTCTCAAAAGCTATGGGGTGTCTATTTTGCATCAACACTGCTCCTATGCCCTCACCTGAAGCATCACACTCCAAAACAAACGGCTGTGTGAAATCTGGAAGCGCCAATACTGGGCAACTACTCATCACCTGCTTGAGCTTATCAAAAGCTCGTTGTGCCTCCTCTGACCAACTAAATGCACCTTTCTTTGTCAAATCTATCAAAGGTGCTCCCAACTGTGAAAATCCCCTCACAAACCGCCTATAGTAACTGCACAATCCAAAGAAGCCTCGCAACTCTGTGAGTGTCCTAGGTGGTGGCCAGTCGAGTATCGCCTGTATCTTCTCCTGATGGACCTGTACTCCCTCTGCACTGATCACAGGCCCCAAATATAATATCTCTCTAAGGCCAAATTCGCATTTCGAAGCCTTAGCATAGAGTGACTGCTCCTCCATTATACTCAAGACCTCATCAAGATGTCTCAAGTGCTCCTCCCAAGTCCGACTATAAATGAGCAAGTCATCAAAGAACACCAATAAGAATTTACGCAACTGCTTATTGAATATATGATTCATGCAGGACTGAAATGTGGCAGGTGTGTTTGTCAAACCAAATGGCATGACCAAGAACTCATAGTGCCCATAATGACATCAAAATGCTGTTTTGTGTATGTCCTGGTCTCTGACCCTTATCTGATGATACCCTGAACGAAGATCAATCTTCGAAAAATACACTGCCCCATGAAGCTCATCCAACAACTCATCTATCCTGGGTATAGGGTACCTGTTCTTGATGGTTTTCTTATTAAGAGCTCGGTAATCAATGCACATCCACATGGTCCCATCCTTCTTCTTCACCAAGACCACAGAAGAGGCGAATGGACTGGAGCTCGGTCTAATGTGTCCCATCTCAAGCAATTCTTTGATTGCTTTCTCGATCTCATCCTTGAATTTCTTAGGATGACGATAGGGGGTAGTGATCACTGGTTTGGCCCCCTCCTCTAGCTCAATGGTATGCTCAAAACCACGATCAGGTGGTCTCCCCGGAGGTATCTCTCCAAAAACCCTGTCATGTTTGCCCAATAGCTCCTGAATGTCAACATGATATGGCTGCCCTGAATCTGACGACTCTTTGGTGGTGATCAAACACTCTGCTGCCCAAGCTATGTCATCATGCCGAAAATGCTCTCCATGCGTCTAGCAGACACAACCTTGGCTGATCCATTAGTCATGCCTCTAAGCACCACACGCTGTCCCTCTGTTGTCCTGAACTTGAGTTCCATGGTCTGAAAGTTCTGAGAATATTTCCCTAATGAGTGTAACCACTGAATCCCAAGTATAGCATGAGTGTCACCCAAATCCACCACATAAAAGTCATCTGTAGCTGTGTAATTGCCCAAGGTAATAGGCAACTGTGAAATCCTCCGAGTGCATCTCAATTTATAGCCATCTGCCACCATCACATTAAATCCTTCAAAGTCCTCTGCGGGTAGCATATGTTTCTCAACTAGGGCTGCATCAATAAAGTTGTGGGTTGCCCCACTATCTATCAACACACATATGCGATGTCCCTGTAAAACTCCTCTAACTCTAAAAGAGTTAAATCTAGGGGTGCCTGATAATGTAGCAATGACACTACTCTTACCCTCTCCCTGAGGCTGCTCCTCATCCGAACTGCTATCGTTAATATCCTGTGAAGGCTCGTCATCACTGCTCTCATCCTCAGACATAACCTCAATAAGATGAGCCTTGCCTTTCCCTAGGCAACGGTGACCTGGCTCCCAACGTTCCTTGCAATGGTAACAAATTCCCTTAATTCTGCATTCCTTGCGATACTTCTCATCTGGATCACTTTTCTTCTTTCCCTTCTTCTAAAAAGACTTCTTGCCCTTGTTCTTATGAAGAACGAAAGGTTTAGAAGAGGTTTTGTTGTCTAGTGTGCAGAACTCCATGTCTCTAGCTCTAGTGATCGCATCATGTAGGGAATTGGTCTTGAAGGACTTGATCCAACCACGAAGGGGTTCGGATAAACCCTCAATGAAGAGCATAACCAACCTCTGCTCTGAAATATCTGTCACCATGACTGCCAACCGCTGAAAATCTGAGATATAAGCATCTACTGAACCACTATGCTTAAGTTGTGCTAACTCTCTGAAATGAAGTTTAGGATCCTTTCGATCAAATCTGTCTATTAGTTTTTGCATGAACTCTAGGTAGAATGTGATATTAGCATGTCCCAACGTGACAAGACCATAATACCACCATTCATGCGCTTCACCATCCAAATGTAGAGTAGCATATTTAATGGCTTCGGTCTCCAGCATAGGATTAAGCTGTAAGTAAGTGTCCAACTTCTGGACCCAAGCTCTAGCGGTACATTTACTTGACCCATCAAAAGAAGGAATTGCAAGTTTCCCAACCTTTTGCTGCAATTCTTTATTTTTTTGTCCTTTGTTATTGTTTCTTGGCTTATTCCTGTACTTGATGGTGCAAAAATCCGCCAATGACATGGCAGCATGGAATTCATCCCCCAATGATTGATATTCTCTCAAATAATCGGTGAATCCCTCTCAGTGTGCTTGCTGCTCCTGATTTCCAGCAGGCTGTCCACCCAAGAATTGAGGCATGAGAGGCCTCGGGGTCACCCTACTAGCTGCCCTAGCATTGCTCTGAGCTGTATCATTATTATCCTGTCCACCATTATGCCCATTCTGACCGTTATTTCCATTATTCCCATTGTTGTTTCTACCACCAGCAAGTTGTACGAGTTGTGCTATTTGTTGTGTTAGTTCATGTTGACCTCGTGCTAGGTCATTCAAAATATGTTGGAGTGTTTTACCGAATTATTTCTTCTCTATCCCCCATGAACTCAAATGGTCCCAACCCTCTTCTCACTCTTCTGTAATGGATGTCCAGTGGGTTGATAACTAGGATGTCTTCGTTCATAACCCAAACTACACACAGGCTGGCAGAAATGCTAGCTCACGACCTGCTTGTAAGGTGCGCTGATTCTGACTTAATCTTTTTTGATTTATTTTGTGCCTTTGGATTTACAACAAATACTTGTCCCTGAATATTGTTTTTGTTTTGACTGATATAACTTTCTGCCTGTAACTTTCCCTTGAAATGGGTGTTTTTGGTGTTCAATTTGTTTGATTTGAAGGGAGCTCGAGCACTGTAGGTTTCTGTTTAACTTTTACTCAAGGCCTTGATTGGATAAAGTCAAGACAGTAACATGCAATACTAAAATTATCACTGTATATAAATCTGAAGCATCCTATGGAACTGGACCTATAATGAGTGCTCAGGAATACAATTTCAGACCAATACAATGAGTTATATAGTTCAATGCAGTGCTATGAATATTAGTTTTGATGCCTGTAAGTGATTTTCAGATTCATAGGAACATCCAACAGCAAGTTTAATCTGGGTTATAGGCATGTACTGTATACTTGCATTCCATCAAGCCAATGACAAACAGCCCTTAAGAGCAGCACTTCTGAATGACTGAAATACAAGGAAAAATAAGACATGGCCAGAATTATTTAGCAAGATTTCCTTGACTCAAGAGACAACACCATGTTTGTACATAGCAGGAAAGCAGTTGTCACAATGACTGAGGTTATCAAACAAGACCCTCTAACTGTAACAGAGTTCATAATGACTCACATCTGATTACCAGCAAATAGTTTATGGATGGATTACAATACAAGTTCAGGTTTTGTCTTAGAAACAACAATTTGTAATCATAATATGTTGTACTGACAATCATAGAGTCATTTTCGAGAGACAAGGATCTTAACAAAACCACGCATTATAATACTACTTGCCATCATATATATATTCAGTCCCAGTTACTGGAAGTCAACAAAAATAACAAATATATCCAACCTGGGAACTCCACGCACAGCAGAGAAAGGAGGATAGTCGCTGAAGGTAACCACGTCTTCTCTAAAACCCTCTAACAGCAGCCATGACCATAATCTGAGTATGAATAGACGCGTATCTCTCTTTCAATCACGACTTAAATCTTCACTCGCTCAGTCTCTCTGAAACACATCTAGAAAATGATTCAAAGGGCTTGCATTTCCTACCCCTAGGGTTTCCAAAAGAGCCCCCGTCTTCAGCAGCTTGGAAACTCCTCAAAATCGTCACCAAGGAAGGCAGCGAAATCACAGTATAATGAAGCACGAAGAACAGAAATAAACTCCCAAGTAGGACAGATCTCTCACTGTCGAAATGGGCCTCCCATAGTTGAACCTGCAACCACGAACTATCTAGAGCTCTTCCCATGAAGTGTAAATTCGTAATAATCAAAAGTGCGTTCCAAAATGAGCCTTGTTTCATATATTACCCAAAAGGCCCGATAAGAGACTTCATTTCCATTTAATATTTCTCATGAGAGGCCGATAAAAAGTCTCATTTACCAATATAGGTGACATTTATAAAATTCACTTCAATATTTCATTAAGTCACCTTTTCAAATAAAGGCATAAGTGACTTTATCAAATTTCATAACATTTCACCTAGTCACTTAAAAGATAATTTAATTAATTACTCAATATCACATTAGAGGAAGAATTATGAACTGATGTGATAATTAAATAATTAAATAAATGATTCCCCTAATTTTGTCACTTGCCTTTGGGAATTAAAAAGGCAAGGCGGCGTCCCACTTAGCTAGCGAGAAGGGGACATTACACAACCAGAAGGGTTTCAATGTTCTAACAATCCAAATTATGTTTGGAGATTGAAGAAGGCTTTGTATGGACTCAAATAAGCTCTCAGAGCTTGGTATTCAAGATTGGATGGATGCTTGCATCAGCAAGGATTTTGGAGAGGAAGTGCAGATAGTAATCTGTATATAAAAATGGAAGGAGATCAACTGCTGATAGTTGTGGTCTATGTAGATGATATCATTTTTTGTGGCAGCAATGATGACATGAGCAAGGAATTTTAGAAGGCAATGCAGGATGAATTTGAAATGTCAATGCTAGGAGAATTATCCTTCTTTCTTGGGTTGTAGATTGCACAATCAAACAAAGGCGTTTTCATTTCACAAAATAAATGCATAAAGGATATGCTAAGTAAGTTCAGGATGGAAGATTACAAACCAGTGGAAACAACTATGGTTACAGGATGCAAGTTGAGTAAAGATCTACTTCGGTAGATCAAACCTTATACAAATCTATGATTGGTAGTTTGATGTATGTGACAGCATCTAGACCAAATACCTTATACAAATCTATGATTGGTAGTTTGACGTATGTGACAGCATCTAGACCAAATATAATGTAGGAAGTTGGAATGGTTGCTAGATTTTAGGTAGCACCTAAAGAAACATGCTAAAGCAATGAAGAGAATATTTAGGTATTTGAAGCTACTTTGGATTTTGTACTATGGTAGCCAAAGAGTGAAAAATTCACTCTAATTGCATACACAGATGCATATTGGGCAGGATGCATTGATGATCGGAAGAGCACAAGTGGTGGAACATTTTTTCTTGGTGATAGTTTGGTGTCTTGGTTGAGTAAGAAACAGGAGTCAATTTCTTTATCTACAGCAGAAGCAAAATACATTGTTGCAACATCATGTTGCACTCAAATGCTTTGGATGAAGCAAAATTTGAAGGAAATGAAGATAGAATTTGATGAACCTATCTCTATCCTTTATGATAACACCAATGCCATAAACATCTCAAAGAACCCAGTAATGCATTCAAGGACAAAACATATTGCAATCAAGTATCATTTTCTAAGGGAGAAGATTGCAGAAAAGGAAGTGAAGTGAGGGTATGTTGAAACAACGGAAAGTATCAAACATATTCACAAAAACACTTCCTAAGGAGACATTTGAGTTTCTCCAACAAAAGTTGGGAGTTGTTGCTCCTAAGCATAGGTTGAGGGGGAGCTTGGTCTCCCTGTAGCAAGAAGGCTTGGTGGTCTTGCGGATTGATTTTCAAAAGCAAGGTAGTATGGACTCAAGGGGAGTTGTATTGAAGGAGTTCCAAGAAATGCACCGCATTTCTTCGCTATTGCAGATTTGGCTGTGCGGTTTGGCAATTTGCCTATGGGAAGTATGACACATGTATGTTCCTATTTTCAGTTCACACAAGTTATTGCAGGAGTTTTCATGATCAACAAAATGAAGGATATGTTACTACGATCTGAGAGGTTTAGAGAAATGCTCCACATTTCTCCACAATTGAAGTTATTGTCCTATGGCTTGAAGGATGTGTTTACAAAGATTAGTATCAGAAGGGGAGAAATTTTGTTGACTGATGCAGAGCAGGGTGGTTGTCTTCAAACCAACTCAAACAACTCTTTGCCAAAGTCTTTACACAACAAACAAAGTGATTTTTTTCACAATCCTTCACTATGCCTTGTAGGGCAGCAAATGGGGTATTTTTGACATAATTTGAAGGGAACAACTCAAACCCATGAACTAAAAACTGTTTTGGATACCCATTATCCTCTTTAACAACATATATCAATTTCAGGTGGAGGTGTTTTGGAAGACAACCTTCAAATTTCTGCTGCTACACTTTAAAAGATGCCTAATTAGGCTTGTTTGAATGGCTCACAACTAGGTTTTCACAACTCCGACCTCAAACCTCCATGAAATAGCTCAGACATGTCACAGATAGCCTACCTAAACATTTCCAACCATTACAAACCGTTTCCCAAGAGCTTTTCTACAAACCCTAACTCATTTGCACATTCTATGCCCCAAAAACATGAAATCTCAGCCTAGGGCATTGACAAATCTTCACTAATCTACCTTCCCTGCTACTTTCAAATTTACTTCATCAACAACCTGTGCCAACATTCACAAAAGTCTTTTAAAGCATTACAAAGCTTAACCAATCGATCCCAACTGCTTTTTAACTCCCTAGCTGTTCAACTTCCCATTTAGACCCAAAAGTGCAAAAAATGCAAAACTTGACAACTTTTAACAAACTAACACCAACCGACCCAAAAACATCACAAATGGTCTTAAAAGACCTTATAACACAAAACACGACTCAAACACAAAAAACACCATATTAAACTCCTTTATGCATCATGGAGGACTATGGTGCCCTACACCATTGACCTCTACCATTGATGTCAAAGGGGGAGAAAGTGAACTCAAAATGTTGAGGGAATGTTGAGGGAGAAAGTGAACTCAAAATGCTACATCTTCCAAAGGGGGAGAAATCCATCTCAAGGGAGCAATATCTTCGTGTGTAGCCAGCTGGTTTGGTGGCCCAACATTTTTGTTGTTTGGTGGGCCAACATTTTGTTGTTTGCCATCAATGACAAAGGGGGAGAATGTTGAACATAGGTTGTCATTGATGTCAAAGGTTGTCAGTAATATCAAAAGTTCAATTTGATTTGTGTTGGTAAGATGCAAAATCAAGAAATATGCATTATTAGTTGTTGAGGAGTGTGTGTTTGAATGTTGTATGCTTGCCATATCATGCTTGCATCTATTCACTCATAGTGGTGGTCCAGAAGTCTATATCAATATTTTTCAGTTTAGTTCTCAAGGCAGATATTTCTCTAGCAATACAATTATGGTCAACATTTCTTTCAAAAATGCAATTTTGCTCTACGGTTTCAGAGGAGAGTATGTCTACTCTAGTACTACCATTTTCCAGAGTTTCTGGAGGATATGTTCAGCATGCAAAAAGATTGAAGTGACAGAAGGTTCTTTGTCTATCTATCAACCTATTGAAGTTCAAGGCATGTGCGCTAACAGCTAGTAGCATGCGAAATTCAAATATTGCATGTGGTGTTAAGATAGGACCTGCTTAAGGTTCTGTGTTAGCGCACGGTATCATGTAATTTTGGCGGCATCAAAATTTGTTTTGGACCAATGTATTACCGTTTCATGTAATTTAAATTTAGGTCCACCTTATGTCGTCCTAGCTATTTGTGGATCCCTGGACCACATAGAAGAGTTTTAATGTAATGTCATGTATATATTAAAAATGTTTAGATGCATTGTAAGTAATCAACATGTATCTATATATGTTGAATGTGAACTAGACTTACACTTGTGTGAAGAAGAATTGGTCACTAGTGCAAATTGAAGGGAAGGTGGTGAAGATAAAAGGTTCCAATGTGTGTGCCTATATTAAAAGATCATTTGCAGTAAGGAAGAGTGTCAACTGTGACTCTGGCATGTGTATGTATTTACATTGAAGATCTGCAAGCTTTATCATTGCCATCCAATAGGATTGGTGTTCTACCTGTGTATTGTTTCATTTGGGGATTGGTGCCTACAAGCACTTTAGGGGATTGGTGTCTCCAATAGGTTGGTGCCTACTTCAATGTGTAAAATTCACTTGTACATCTCTGCTTTGTGAGGTTGGATTTGGATAGTAGATCCAAGCGCTATTCTCACTGTGGTTTTTCCCATCTTGGGTTTTCCACGTATATCTGGTGTTCTCTTGTGTGCTTTATGTTTTTATGTTTTGATTGTTTATGTGGGGTTTGTTGTAAAGAATCAAATACTTTGGTAACCATAGAAAAAGTAAAAAATTTGGAACTGATTTTCAATAGATTGTGTGCCCTTCAGTTCTATCTTCAGAGAATTACACAATCTAGTGGGTAAATTTCTGCGGACTTGCCTCTTTCTCAAAAGATCATTGCCTATGCTTGAATGGGGATTGATCTGTATTTGGAAAAACCGCTCCCTGAAAAATGTAATTTAAAATTTGTAGAGTATGAATTGATTTAACAAATTTTCATTGAATGTCTCATTCCATAGTGTATTTCATTACCAAAAACTACCTCAAGACCCCAAGGATGAAATTACAGTTCAGAAGGATGTGAAATGCAATCAACAGAGAGAACAAAGTAAAGGATGAAAACAGGCAATTGGTCCCAATATAAACTGAATTCCAAAGGGGTCTTTTCCAATATTTGTAGTTGCATGGCCCAAGAAGAAAGTGAGAAGGATGGAAACGAATGCCATGCACCAAAAAGAGGGAACAATGGAAACAATGCATGGAAACTTCAAACTTTTTGTACAAGAAATGCTTGCAAATCGTGATGAAAATGACACATTTGAGAAGCATGACCTACATCTCCTTCTAAGAGATGCTCAGGGTGAAAATGCTTTAAAATTTGTGAAAATGCAAGTATTAAGCAGTGAGAGGAAGAACCTCGAAAAAAAATCCAGAGAATTCAAAACAAGAGACTGTTTTCAAGACAAAAGACTTAAGCTTGAGGGGCAAAAGCACACAAACAGAAGCAACTAGACTTGAAGTAAAAGGAGCAGCTATAAGAGATAAGGTAGACGAGTCCAAGAAAAAATTGGTAGAAACAATTAACACAAGGAAAGTGGTATAATATAAAATATGCCAGGAAAAAATCTAGATGGTACTCAAAACCATGGTGGAAGCAAGTAGCCACTTTCATCTAAAAGTCTCAATTGGGTAGTTGAATCTCCTGCAAATAATATGTAGTGTACCACCACTCTGCTGATTTGTTTCACTGAGTTTGTAGGACTGATTTTTTTGTTTGTTCTTGTATTTTGTCTTTGTGTTTTTGAGTTTACTTGCTAATAATGCTAAATAAGAGCTAAAGAACATGTGCATGAAGTATAAACTTCAATTAAACTAATCTACTAAGATACATCGGATAAAATACTTAATACTCGAAGCCAAATACGAGTTCTTCATTACATTATAAATTACATAAAATAGATGACTTACATAGGATTCAAAACTAGATACATCATATGCAATAATTCAACTTACAACCATACAGCACTGTAAATAGTGTTTTGCTACAGTAACAAACCCCAATGGAATGCTTACAACTTTGGTTAGACGCAATTCTCCCACCAAAAACCGAATTGGAGAGCTCCCTAGGGCTGGGGCGCCCCTTTTAGAAGTGATTGCAGCCTCTATAAGGAGGCGTTTCTTTTTCTTAGGCTGCTACAAACGCTCTTGAAAGGGCGGCTAGCTGTAGATGCACAAATCAGCCCCAAAACCCCACTAAAATGCGAACAGCTCTTTCGTAGATGCAAATGGAGTCAATGGCAGCAAAATCCCTTCTAGAAGATAGCTCTAATCACTTGCAAACAGCAATATATGGCTCCAAATGAAGCAACCAAACTCAGATCAGCAACCTTAAGGTGGTGTTTCACACCCTCAAGTAGCTCACAAACGAACAACAAACCCCCTCTAGACTCACCCACTACAGAAATCAGGAAACCCTAGTCTCCCTCTTCCTCAAACTCCAACTCACAAGCTCAAGCAAGCAAAAATAACTCATAACATGAGGGGGTCGAACTTCTCTCTTTTCCTTTTATAAATTTTCATTGAAAAACACTATTCATAAAGTAAGCACTATTCACTTAAGTTATGATATTTTTTCACTTTATGAATGAATAGAAACTGAAAAATATAAAGTGACCCCTTTAATTAAAAGACACATGGTCCCTAAGCCAGAGAAGGTGAAATAAATGGTGAGGATCATAATTTTAAGCACAAATATCACGCAAAACGCACAAATTCACCCCGTCGCCATACTCTGGATATCAACACTGCAAATTAATGACCAAGTGCCCATTCGAGTGACCTTCTATCCAGAACCATTAGCCTACGAGGGTCGACGTGATAGGCTAATCCTCTGATTCTCAGAAGATTAATTAGAAGGGGACATTACATAATAAAATGATTTTTTTTCTACTAGAACATTAAGAAATTTAAATCCACTTATAAGTCCCCTTGGAGGATTCAAATGAAAAATCCTGATGTACAGCTACTTCCTAGGATGAATGTGTATGGAGATTCCAAACAGCTTGATAAAATATTCGATGTATTAAATAGAGGAACGAAAGTTCCTTATATAGATTTACAAGAGACGATGTTTATAAAAGAAACGATTGTAGACTGAAGACAAATTTAGAAACTATCTAAACTAACTAAAGACGACTAAGATGACCATTAATATTACATTATTTAATGTATTTAATACCCTCCCTTAATGGTCATCGTTCTAACTACCCACAGAAACAAAGAACGTTCTACCACAAAAGACAAGAGCCTGCCACTGACTCTACCACTTGAGATGAGTCTGCCACTAACTCTCTCAGAAATTGCAGAACTTCTAAAAATAACCAAAACTGATCACAAAACATCCAACCTAATGTTGGGTAACAAAATTGTCCCTCCCTGTAGCCAGAGACTCCAAAAAAACAACTACCACGATTTTGAGGAAAAATCAGCAAACCCTCCAAACTTTTGCAGATAAGCACGATGCTCCAGAACAGACTACAAGAAACCACGATTTTTTAGGACAAAATCGCAAAACCCTGAATCTGAAGTTTACAAAGCATCATTTTTTTGGAAAAAACGGTAAAAAAACCACAAAGGAATCCAAGTAGCTAGCACGGAATCTGAAACACAGATCAACATACAAAACATCGTTTTTAAGGAAAAAGCGGTAAAACCCTTTCATGATTTTTCAAAAATCGGGAAACCTCACAAAAATTAGGAAAAAATATTAAAAACCCTCAAATAATTTTTAAGGAAAAATTATGACCCAACAAATAATTTTTTTAAAGGCTAAAAATTCTAAAACCCACGAATAAATTTATTTATTTTTAAAAGAACAAAATTATAAAACCACCCAAATAATTTTTTTAATAGTGAAAAATTATAAAACCATCATGATTTAGCATGCTCGCACCAACGGAAAGCAAAACCACCATAGAAAATGCGATCGGCACACAAACTATCAAAATCCAGCGAATCTTCAAAGCGTATCCACAACAAGGAAATCACAAGTCGCGTAAGAGAACAAAAGCGGCAACCGAAGCTTTAAAGGCGTAACAAAACAAATCAGCGACCACAAACCAAGGAAAAAGCGTGTCAAAAAGCGGCACTTACACGAGAATAGGGAAGAGGTCGAGCTCAACCAAGCCGGTTTAAGCGAGACTCGAGATGATTTCAAAAGAATGTGATGCATAAACCCATTACTGTTTGCAAAGTAACAAAGATCCGCAGCGGAAGGCGAAGAAAATCGGGACCAACTCATGAACAAAGTTAAGCTCTGGGAGAGGAAGCGAGCAAAGCGAAGGCGTGAGGAGAAGAAATCACGCTGAAATGTAGTCACAAGTTCGAGAGTCGGCTCACTCGGGGCAGCCGAATTTTCCAGACAAGAAACCCTGCAAACACAATACCTCCAACGATTTTTTTCTTTAAAAAATTTAAAAAAAAAATCTAGAAAAATTCCAGATAAAAGGAGGCTATGAATTTTTTTATTAAAAAATTCTCCAAATTTTGAAGAACCCCATTGGCTCTGATACCATGATAAAATATTCGATGTATTAAACAAAGGAACGAAAGTTCCTTATATAGATTTACAAGAGACAATGTTTCTAAAAGAAACGATCGTAGACTAAAGACAAATTTAGAAACTATCTAAACTAACTAAAGACGACTAAGATGACCATTAATATTACATTATTTAATATAGTTAATACAGCTGTGGAGAACAGTGGTACAGTGCTTAAATCTAGATGGAAACTCTTTCAATTCTTTTGATTATGTTTAGAACAAGTTAGTAATTGGCAACAAAGACAGGGTAAGATATTTGTGTCTAACTAAAGTATCTTGTCCAATTCATTCTTCTTTCCTATAAATGTTTATGATATACTACAGCTCATATACAAATCAATAAGATATGTAGACCAGAGTCTCCAGATAACAGAAAATATTAAGAAATGTGACGCTATTGTGAAAGACAACTTTCATCTTTAAGAACCTTTTGACTAGAAATTATGTCATCTGAAAAAGCTAAAGCCAGTCACTTAAATGCAAACCCTGGTTTATCACTCTGGAACAGAAAACCCAACATTATAGGGAAGCAGACCTCCTAGTAAGCAAATTGTTAAATTGTGGTTCTGTCATCATGTGGACTTGAATTTGATCAGCTGATCTGTTGTGTTTGATAAAAAAAAAATTAAAATAGAGAAATGCTACAGATATCTTGTCAAAAATCATCAATTTTCACTTAAAATAAATTCAAACTTGATAAATAAAATAATGAGAGTCCACTTTGCTTTGTTTTTTTGCTTTTTTAAAAAGCACAAAGCAGGAGTGATAAAATACAATTCATAATGAAATATATTAAGAATAAGCATTCGCTAAGGCATACAATCACGTTTTTCACTCCAATCAGTACCCAGCCATGAAAAAATTAAAAGGACGGAGCAAATGGACATAAATTGTCAAGATTGGAGCAGCAAAGGCATGATCTAAATCAACTACAAAACATTAAAAACAGATTTCTTTCAAAACAAAGGAGAATAAGATCTAGCAAAAAAGCACAAAAATCTACCTTGCTAAAGTAATTCTGTTCAAAAACATTAAACCATGGATGAAGAACACCTATCAATATAAAATAAATATCTGCCTTGATAATAATAAAATGAATAAACTTATAAAACAAGTTACAGGCATACATCAAAGTTCAAAATGATCAAGTATACCATTTGCACAGAGCACAAAACCATCTAAACTTTTAAGATACTAATAAATTGCAGATGGAAGATCATTAGCTCCAAACTATGCAAAAGGTCTTCAAATACACATTCAGCAACAATACATCAAATACTGAAACTTGGAGACTTAGATAACAGCATCTTCTCATACATTTTCAATTGCTCATTGAGATTATTAAAAATTAACAATCATATAGGTACCTTAAATAGGCACAATTGAATGAAGACGCAAGCCAACCCAAAGCAGAAAAAGCACCTACCCTTCTTAATAATCCTTGAGCAGATAGAATATTATAAAACGTCCGCATAAGCATGTCTTCTTCCACCTGAAAACATGATTGCCAAATTCAAGTTAAAGAAACTCTTCACCATAATTAATATAAGCTTTGCAAACGACGCCAAATACTCTGAAGTTTGACTCTACTTTCTGGGAAAACAAGAAAATTCAAACTCTACACCAACTTATTGCTTAGTTTCAGAGAGCAATCCTAAAATTGAAATTGAAGTAAATTATAAAATTACATTGTCCAACAGGCCATGGCCTAGTGGTAAGGCAGAGAAGTTTCCACTATGACAACTAAGTTTCAAGCCTTACTGAATCTGTTCTCCGTGTTAGTAAGTCTGTGACAATGCAGGACATCCCAGAAAACTATGAGTGTCCATGCTACATAAATTGCACATTCAGATGGTAGGTGTGGTGTGAGTGTTGTTCATTTATCAAGGAATGCTTTATACCTCCAGAATTAGCTTGAATTAGGTATTGAGTTATTTTTAAAATTTAGACTGGCAATGAAAATACATAATCCTTGTTAACTGCAACCAAACCTTCAACACTTAATTTATTTGACAGTTATTGATGATTTATACCTCCAGAATTAGCTTGAATTAGGTCTTGAGTTACTTTTTTATTTTAGACTGGCAATGAAAATACATAATCCTTCTTAACTGCAACCAAACCTTCAACACTTAATTTATTTGACAGTTATTGATGTTGATCTGCCTACTTGAAGATGACATTATATACATTCAAAGTGTTGTTATTCAATGATCAAAGGGCACTTTAATAAAGAGGCAGACCCAGATTCAAATAATAAGTTGCCCCAAGAGGACTTTTCACCATGATTGTAAAGGACTTAAATATAGGTAAAGTTGTGGAGTATTGACAATTGGATTAGATGATACAATTTTAAGTGTGGGTGCAGATTCAGGCCACTCTAAAGTGAGGCAGCAGACAATCTCAGAAATAAGGCGACACAAGTCTAAAGAGTATCCTTAAGTGTGTAACCCAGGCTTAACCCCAACCTGCACTAAAGTCACCCACAATCTGCATAAGAAGGCAGTTCACAGTCTACATATATTCTTAGACGTGCAGCCCATATTCAAACATACTCTGCAGCAAGGTGGCCCCCAATATTTCTAGTTGCACAAGGAAGGAAGCCTAAGGTCTCAGTGTATTTTTAAGTGTGCTACCAAATTTAAACCATGGGCAGTAATGACCAAAATCTTTAGCAATAAGGTGACCTGCAGTCTCAGTATATTCTTAAGGTTAGTTTTTCTGTAGCTCTTGCTTGGCAGGTGTTCTCCTTCAGCAGGGTGCACTGTTCTCTTTCAGCAGGGCACACTCTCAAAATACAGTGCAACAATCAGTTTTTTTATTTTTGTTTTACCTTTTCTTATCTGTAGCTTGGCACAGATCTCTTCTGCATTTTTAGTAAAAGTGTGTTGTTTCGTTTTTTAATATTTAGATTGGATTCTAAATTCTGAGAGAAGCTGCTGTTATTATTTTAAAACAAGGCACTTTTCTGCTTTAGTTTTTTCTAGCCTAAGCACTCCACTGAGACAGGTCTTTCATTGTAAACCATAGAGTTCTCTTCTTCTATGAAACAGACCTAGGGCACACCACTGAAATAAGAGATAAAGAGAGCAGACAAAGAGTGTATATTTGAGTGTCGAAGTAGTACACTGTAATTCTTTCAGTTTTAGACTATAAGATAACTGATTTCTTTTTTCTATGGTAAACCATCAGTTCTCTACCTTCTTGAAACATTTCTTCTCTTGCTTGAGCTTATTCATCTTTTTCTTTTTTATACAATCTTTTCAACCAAGAAACCTATGCATTAGTGTGCACCAAATCATCTCTCATGTGCCACAGTTCCACCGTGGCAAACTGAGCAGTGAGAACTATATCTTTCCAAGGTAAGTGATGTTATGAATCTAGAACCGTAGTAAACCAAAAAACAATCATAGTTATGGAACATTTAGGAAGTTCCATTTATTAGGCGAACAACTGCCAATGTAGAAATCATGATGTGTGAAAGCAAAACCCTTCACACATGTTCAAATTTATTGTTGCAAGCACAAATGCTCATAATCAACCAGCTGTGTCTAAGAATGTTCCAAAACAAGTGTTCCTTGTGTCCTATGACTCATATCCAAAAGCACTGAGTCATGCCCCAAACACTTAAACCATGTGCGAGGAGAATCTCCACGACAGGCTTCCACAATCTCCATCTCTTGACAATGCCGAAGAGCACATCTCTCTAATCCATTTCAAATAAAGCAAGGGTACTGATAAGAGATTTAGCTTAAGTTTGCTTTGTTTCTGCAGTGTCCAATTAGCTTATGCGGTAGCTCATAGGTCACATTATGCTAATCTCATTCAAGGTTTAATAAACAGATCTACCAGGTAGTTGTTTATGTAATGACATTTTGACAACAAAAATATCTGAATTATCTAATGTGCATAGTCTTGTATTGTTTTGTGCTGAGATTTTTTATATTGGAAACAG